>OX393570.1:14825963-14855963 GCA_947652115.1 Blastomussa wellsi | reverse complement strand
AATTTTGTCCAATAAATACTCGAAGTCCCGGCGAATTCCGTCTTAAAACCTATGCTGCAACTTGCACAGCAAATAATTTGTCTCAGTTTGGTTATTTAAACTAAGCCTGTTGAGCCTGAGAAAATGAATTTCAAAGTTAGCAAGCTATAAGCAAAATCTCACATCCTTTAAGCGATTCAGTGGAATTCAGTGGAACTTTGAAATTTGTTTCCAATCAATGTTTGGTGTTGTTAGAAAATATTTCTCTTGACAAGATATTTGAAGCAGTAACACAAAAGTTTGCGATAAGGTGTAAATTTTGGTACATAATTTTGTCCAATAAATACTTGAAGTCCCGGCAAATTCCGTCTTAAAACCTACGCTGCAACTTGCAGAGCAAATAATTTGTCTCAGTTTGGTTATTTGAACTAAGCCTGTTGATATTTTCTTCCTGTCCACCATAGGGTAATTAGTTCCTCCTTCTCCCACTTTAAGTGTGTCTTTCTGAAATGGGTGATACCGCTGGATTTTTTAGCTTAAAAGCTCAATTTATTCCTTTGGGCATTACTTCCAATAGTGACAGAAATCGTGTCAAACAATTTCGGTTTCTGGCTTTCGTTTTGAAAAAGGTGAGATATTTTGGAAGAAGACAAGAAAGCAGGCACAAGCAGCCTAAAAAGACTGGAACAATAGCACGACTTGTGGATGAACTGCAGAGTGATGTAATTGGCAGACATTTTATGGATTTTTGCAATGTACAGTAGTTTTGGCTTTCATATTTCTTCACAAATAAAGAGTGTGTCAAGAGCTTGATAAAGAGATCTTGAACATGTTTTGATCACTGCACGTACAGGAAACTAGTTTTGCTTATCATAGAGCGGCAGCGCAGCCAGCCGACACGCAAAGTTAATCATGTGCAGCCACTTTCCAATGGATGTTGGTATAATTGTTCAATGCGTACTGATTGCCCAGATCGTTTAATGAAGTTTAACTTTTCCCTTATGCTGAAAATATTTAATTGGAGGCGTTCTACGCACTTATACGAGAGATATAAATGAGGAATTTTTTGTATAATTATCCAACCGGACTGAGTACAGTGGAACCCCGATATAACGATCTTCGATATAACGATATTCCCGATATAACGATGAATATGCTATGTCCCGGCAAAAGTTACAGTAAAATGTATGGGACAGAACCCCGATATAACGATCTTCGATATAACGATATTCCCGATATAACGATGAGTTTTTAGCGCACCGAGCGTAAAATCTTCCCCGATATAACGATATTATAGTATCAGGACACAGTAACAACTTAAACAAAACATTGAATTTAATACACTAAGATTGCAAATCGAGTACAGTAATCTGTAACGTGTCTGTCAACAGCTTTCAGTTTACAATGCCTCCTTATCCTCCTTGTCATTTAATAGTTCTTTCAGTTTTAAAATTTTTGACTTCTTCTTGTGACAAAAAGTATACGTCGCCGGGATTTCAAGGCCGATGCCTTTGTTCCTGCGTTTTCCCGTAACTTGAACGGTAATCTGCCCTCCATGTTTCAAAAATAAATGAAAGAGTCGTGACAATGTCAGCGGCACGTGGCCTACGATGACTTGCTTTCGCTTTCTTTTTCCCTCAGTTCGTTTTATGGCAACAGCATGAGTATCGTGAGGATTATTTGGTTCGTGCTAAGGCAAATAAAACAAAACAAAGTTTTTTTTAGTGACAAAATACAAGGTCATTTGGCTTGAAAACATGGCGAAACATGGTCGTTGCTTTTATCTTTGCCATCTCAGTGCTAATCTTTACGCAAAGTGGAATTAAACTTACCTCACAGTCAAGAACTTCACCAATAGCTGCGTCCCAAATCTCCTTGTATTCGTGGTACCCTCGAATACAAGACTTGAATGAATATGTAGATTCGTCCATGATGGTTTGCTTTTGCTCTTCTCGACACTCTGCAGTCAAATAATCAAAGCTATGGTAGTGAAGTATGTACAGCTGACAGATTGCAGCGCCTACCGCATCAAGAAAACGGGGCCTTTCATTGAGCCCCAATGCTTCCGGTTTCTGGTTAAAATTTAAATACGTTTTGAGGTATGGCTTTGTTATATAAATTAAATATTAAGAAAGATCATATCGCACACCATCCTTTCGATCTCAGATAACAACAGCAAACACGTGTAAGTTGCCTGCACAAAGATGTCAAGCGAAGAGAACGTAGATGGAATTCGTGTTCGGAAACCCGGCGCAAAGAAAGCCACTGCGAAGAAGACGAGCAGTCGAAGAGTCTTGAGTTTGGAAGAAAAGTATAAAGTTGTTAAAGCAATCAACAGTGGAAAGAAACAAGCTGAAGTTGCACAGCGTTTTGACCCCCCTTTATCTCAATCAACTGTTGCGACTATTGTGCGAAGTAAAAAGGAGATCATAAGCGCCTATGAGGGAGGCCTGTACAAGGACAAGCGCAAGAGGATGAAGCAGCCGTCTTACCCTGATGTGGAAAAAGCACTAGCAGAATGGTTTAAAAAAGTGCGAAGCATTAATGTCCCAGTTAATGGACCACTTTTGGCGGAGAAAGCTCGGTACTTTGCGGAGCAACTCGGTTACGAAAATTTCAAGGCAAGCAATGGATTCTTAGACAGATTTAAAGAAAGGCAAGGTATCACAGGCCAGAATGTTTGTGGTGAAGAGAAAAGCGTAGACCCCACTGTAGTGGACACATGGACGGAGCGTCTCCCTGATATTTGCCGTGACTACGAGCCCAGAGATCGCTTTAATGCGGACGAGACAGGGCTTCTGTGGAAAGCAGCTCCAACACAAACCCTCCATTTGAAAGGACAAAAGTGCAGTGGGGGAAAGAACAGTAAAGAGCGTGTTACTGTTCTTGTAGCATGCAACCAAGACGGAACAGACAAGCTACCGCTGTTAGTTATTGGGAAGTATGCCAAACCCCGGTGCTTCAGGGGAAGCAATATGGATTTGATTCCAGTGACCTACAAATCACAAAAGAAGGCATGGATAGACAGTGTTTTATTCGAAGAATGGGTTCGAAAAATTGATCGGAAGATGAAAGCGGCAAACCGGCGTATCCTGCTGTTCATTGATAATTGCACTGCACACGTGTCAGTCACTGGCCTAACAAACACGCGATTGATATTTTTCCCGCCAAACTGTACAAGTAGACTTCAGCCTGCAGACCAGGGTATTATTCAGAACCTGAAGGTCCATTACCGCCAAGCAATGATTCGACGAATGCTGCAGTATTTGGATGAGGATCAGCCCATCAAAGCTATAGATCTGAAGGATGCTACTTTTATGCTAGCCAAAGCGTGGGACAACGTGAGCCTTGACACTATTCAAAACTGTTGGAGAAAGGCCGGATTTCCAGGCGTAGTGGTAGAGCCAACGCAAGACCCATTTGAGTCAGACGAGGAAGGCGTAGAACAAGGTGGAGAATCTAGTTTATGGAGAAGGGTAGTCGAGCAATATCCCTCGCTGGCAGACGTGTCATTTAACCAATTTGCATCTCTAGACGAAGATGTTTTCACAGAGAATCAAATGACGGAAAATGACGCGGAAAGGGAAGCTTTGGAGGCAGTCCAACCAGTCCCGGATGCTAGCTCACAAGGGGACGAGTCAGACTCTGATGATGATATATCAGTGATTGAACCCACACCCCTGACTCCTGTGGAGGCTACCGAAGCTGTCAAGGCAGTAAGGGATTTTATTATCACTCTGGACAATTCCGGCGAACGAGAAAGAGAATTCCTTTCCTCTCTTTCATCGATGGAGGATGCCTTTTCAAGAATGCGAGTTAAAACAATGAGGCAAACCAAACTTGACGAGTATTTCAATTAAGGAACAAGTGGCTGTTTAAAAAGAAAAACAATGAACACAGAAACAGCGATAAGTAAAGTCGATTTAAGTCGCAACCGCACAAGTTTTAGTTTTGTTTTGTTTCCCTCTTACGATTCATAACACAGACTCTGTTGTGTGACCTTGAAAACGTCTAATGCTTAGTACAGTTATTGTTTAAGGACATTGCTGCGTGCTTGAAACACTGCATTTGTAAATCATTTGATGCTCATGATAAGTTTTATTAAATAATATGTAGTAAAAAAAAGTGCATTTAACTTTACCCCGATATAACGATATTTTCGGCTATTTTCTGGCTATATCGTTATATCGGGAGTCTCGATATAACGATACCTCGATATAACGATATAAATGCACTGCTCCCTTGGCATATCGTTATATCGGGGTTCCACTGTAGTTTGTTCTAAACCTGGATTCGTCAAGTTTACAAATTTTAAAGCATCATGCTCGGCCATTTGATCAAAACCTCTCAAAATTTTCACGCAGAAAAAATGTTCCAAGAAAAAGAAACAAGAAACAAAAAAAGCAAAAAGTTAACGAGGAAGTTGCATTACAACACGCTACTCGCACGTTAGTCTTGGTCTAAGTATCTCATGTCACGTCAACTTTATTTTGGCAGGGTAGCCTTGTCAGCCATAGGCTGGTATAAAAAGAGACCTTGCATACATTAAGACTACACAATAATAAATTTTAAAAAATTAAGAATTACTTTAAAGTTATGTACAGTGATTTAAAAAGTGAGTAAAAGGAAATCACTTATGACTAAAATGAGATCTAAGAAAGGTTTTAAAAATGGAAAGAAGATCAGGCCACTTTTTAAGGTCCATGTGCAACAAATCATTTGCGATGTCAAACATGTTGCCGTGATAATTGAGGTGTGTAAACAGACAAGTTTGTAAATAGGAAACGGGAATATCACTTCACTGTGCAAAATTTCAAAAGCTTTCATTTTTAAAAAAAGGAAAAACATATTTGAATTTCTCAACGGTGCACCACCACCTTAAACAAAACATATATCAAAAACAACAACTTTCACTGAGTATATATTAATATTATATAATTCTTAAGTTATTAACCCTCCGACGTAGGGCTAACGCTCGAAACGTCAGCTCTTGAATCTCTTTACGGTGGCCAATTGACATTATCAACCCAGTTGATAAAACCAAATTATATATTAAATATTGGTGGGAGGCGCAGTGGCCTAATGGTTAGTGCGCTGGACTCTGGATCAGACGGTCCGGGTTCGAGTCCTGGCCGGGCCACTGCGTTGTGTTCTTGGGCAAGACACTTTACTCTCACAGTGCCTCTCTTCACCCAGGTGTATAAATGGGTACCGGCGAATTTACTGCTTGGGGGTAACCGCCGACCGGTTACCTCAGTTGGTAGAGCGCCGGACTACCGTGCGGGAGGTCTCGGGTTCAAGTCCCAGACCGGACCAACACTCAGGGTCTTAAAATAATTGAGGAGAACGTGCTGCCTTTGTAACTAAAATCTGCAAATGGTTAGATGTTCTAGTCTTCTCGGATAAGGACGATAAACCGTAGGTCCCGTCTCCTGCATCTTCAGTGTTACAGGTCAGCAGGGGACGTTAAAGAACCCACGCACTTATCGCAAAGAGTAGGGCATGGAGTTCCCGGTGTTGTGGTCTGCTCTGCTGGTTGGGTTCGGGTGAGATCATGAATGGACTGATAGCGGCTGCTATAGGCGCCTTTACATGCTGACGTCCGATCTCACCCTGATTAGATATGTAAATTGGCCCTGAAAAACCCCATTTGGGAGCAGTCAATCAAGTACAAATCACAAATCACAAAACCCTGCGATGGACTAGCATCCCATCCAGGAGGGAGTAGAAATACTCTCTGTCGCTTCATGCTACAGAAACCGGGATAAGCTCCGGCCTGATGGGCCACTAGGCCCGGCTGCAGACTTTATATATTAAATATGGGTAGTCTTTGACCTCTTCTAGTGTTGCCATGGCAACAGAGTTTGTCTCCATTTTGATATGACTCTGTTTACTGACAAGATAACACAAATAAATTAAACTATTTTTCATCTGTAATTAGCCATTTTCTAAACGAGCAGGAGACTGGGTACAAATATTTTAAATCACATGACTTACTTAACAACTGGTTCTCCACCTCCTCCAGGAGTTATTATCATTCTGCCTGAGAAACTGAAGTTCATGAACACTGTTTTTAGAACAATCATGCAATACGACTGTCACAATTTCTGGCCCTTTCCTCACAAAATCTATTGATGAGGGTGCTTATTACTTGAACACACTTTTAAAAGATCTAGAAAGGAGCAGACTAGCAATTTTTATAAAAATAACGACACATTCGAAACTACGTTTGCAAGACATGTTTCGGTCGTTCAACGACCATCTTCAGTTGAAAGTAGAATTAATTTGAAGTTACATTTGAATTTATAATATAATGCTAAACAAAGATAACTAACAAGTGTGAAATAAATTGGGAACCTAACAAAATAGCCAAAAGTAACAAAAGAATGTACAATAGTAACATGCTGATTAGAACGAGAGAGTTAAATTAACATGGTATAATTGCTTGTTTAAAGAGGGTTGCTCCCAGGAGATATGTAACGCTTCTTTTATCTTGACCTGGAATTTTGTGGTCGCATGGTCTATAACTTTGAAACATTCAGTAGAGCAGGATTTGTGGCATGCCTCAGATTGTTGAAGGTGTTGAAAGATATGTGAGGTCCTGTCCCTGTTTAGGTGTTCACGAATGCGTGTCGAGAGGTGTCGGCTAGTTTCGCCGGCATAGCAAGAATTACAGCTTGCACAGGTAAACTTGTAGACCACATTCGAACGAAGGCCAACAGGCACAGGGTCCTTCACACTAAACATGTTACGAATCTTAAAGGAAGAAAAGGCTAGCTTAATATCAAGATTGTTACAATAACGTTTAACTAGTTTACGTAATCGGTTTTGGGCTACAATAGAGAAGGGCCCAACATAAGGTAATTTGAAAAAATGTGTAGAATCAGAGGGAGGACTAACAGATATGTTCGAAAGGGTCTGGGTTTTAGTAATATACTGCCTAATGACCCTCTCAACGATATGACTGGGGAAAAGGTTTTTACATAAGATTAATAGCAATTTCTTGATGTCCTCATGAAAACCTACCCACGTGTTGTTGATCTTGTATGTTCTATCAACTAGGGTCCTGATTAAGCCAAGTTTGTAAGAGAATGGGGTAAAACTAGAATAATTAGTTAATAGACCAGTGAAAGTTTTCTTACGATAGACCCTGGTAACAGGAGACTGAGGTTGACTGTTGTCAATCAGGACATCCAAAAAGGGGATTTTTTTATCCATCTCTTTTTCCATGGTGAAGCGTATGTTGGGATGTCTGTCATTGATGTAGTCAAAAAACAAAGTAGCGTCATGTTCAGTGTCAAATAGACAGAAAGTATCGTCAACATAACGTCGATAAAATAAAATACTGGAGGCCTTATAGTTTTCCAACCAAATCCTTTCATGGTGACCCATGAAAAGATTAGCCAACACCGGAGCAAGGGGCGAGCCCATTGCCACCCCGTCAATCTGATCAAAAAACAAACCCTTAAACAAAAAATGTGTTTGAGCAGTGGCAAAATTAAAAAGATTTCTGAGTTCAGTTGTCGTTAGCTGGAGATCAGGGTTGCCCTTGGAGATGTAGTCAACCACCAGGTTGACACACTCCTCCAAGGGTATGTTTGTAAACAAACTTTCCACATCAAAGGAAACCATGAACTTTCCCGATAAAGGCAATTCATTGATTTCACGAACAAAAGTAAAAGTGTCTAAAGCACAATGTTCAGATGGGATGTAAGGTTCTAAAGAATGCATAAATACTTAGCCAGCTCATAGTTGTATGTTCCAATTGAAGAAACTATAGGATGGAACGGAGGTATTGAGTTCGGCTCACGAGCCTTATGCATCTCCGGAAGGCCGTAGATTCGAGCAGGTTGGGAGCCAGAGGGATAGATTTTGTCATAAACACAGCGATCCAGATGGCCATTCTTTAGAAGCTTCCTGAGGAAACGTTGTAGTCTACCTTCTCTTAACAAGGTGGGGTCTTCCTTGGTAGATCTAAATTTGGAAGTATCATTGATGATCTTAAGAATACCATTGTCATATGCAATTCTGTCCAGGACCACAACACCATTTCCCTTGTCTGGTTTTAGAATCACGATGTTTTGTTTCTTCTTCAAGTCCTTCAAGATTCGGTATTTCTTGTGATCGGCAGACGATGGTCGATGTGCAGATACATAGGAGTGTGTCAGATGAGAAAGGTCAGCCACCAGTTTGGCATGGTGTTTTTTATCAATGAGTTTCTTTGCCATGGTGCCATGTATGAGCTTGAAGCAGCTTTTCTTCCTTTAAGATTCGTAACATGTTTAGTGTGAAGGACCCTGTGCCTGTTGACCTTCGTTCGAATGTGGTCTACAAGTTTACCTGTGCAAGCTGTAATTCTTGCTATGTCGGCGAAACTAGCCGACACCTCTCGACACACATTCGCGAACACCTAAACAGGGACAGGACCTCACATATCTTTCAACACCTTCAACAATCTGAGGCATGCCACAAATCCTGTTCTACTGAATGTTTCAAAGTTATAGACCATGCGACCACAAAATTCCAGGTCAAGATAAAAGAAGCGTTACATATCTCCTGGGAGCAACCTTCTTTAAACAAGCAATTATACCATGTTAATTTAACTCTCTCGTTCTAATCAGCATGTTACTATTGTACATTCTTTTGTTACTTTTGGCTATTTTGTTAGGTTCCCAATTTATTTCACACTTGTTAGTTATCTTTGTTTAGCATTATATTATAAATTCAAATGTAACTTCAAATTAATTCTACTTTCAACTGAAGATGGTCGTTGAACGACCGAAACATGTCTTGCAAACGTAGTTTCAAATGTGTCGTTATTTTTATAAAAACACACTTTTACAGTATACAGTTATTTAATAATATATAGATTTAGCCAAGCCTAAAAGCAGAGCTCCGGTCCAGGAGCCCTCGTTTGTGAAAATGCCTTCACTGTCAAAATAAATCAGAATAATTAAACATCGACTACAATCGCAGAAATTCCGCTGAGAACATGGATTATAATCTTTTTTATAATCCATTCTGAGAACAACCATGAAAAATTACAAAATCCTGCCAGAACCTAGAAAAAAATTCGGACTTGAGCCTGCGATCAATAAAAACCAATAACTGGTCAGTGGTCAACTTAGAAAAAACACATGACCGTGATGAGTTCAAACCTGAGCCCGCTATATGGCCATGTAATACTGGTCAGCAGATACCTTCTTTTGACAGCTGTCAATGGACCATAGCATTGCAAAGATGAAAGCTTATGGTAACCTTTTAAAATGTTAACCAGGTCAAGCTCCCTTCGGACTATGGCCGCCATATTGATATCAGGGCGACGTCACACGTACACTGTACATATTTTTCATGCACCCATGAGTTGTGCCACTTGCATTTCATTTAGGCATGGTTCTACTGTTTGTACTTTGTACGCGTGCTGGGTTCCCCTATTTCTGTGGGTATGGGGCTCCGCTCTGTGGCCCTTCGGGCCGTGCCGGAGCTCCACTGGAGCTTTTATTTACAGATTGAACCAAAAGATTTTAAATTATTTATGAGAGTGAACTTCTTATGAATAATGATATCAGTTGAAATGAATGAATTGAAATAAAAATAAAAAGGTTAAAATATTTTTGTGCATAAAAAATTCACTGTGTGATATAGATTATTTGTCCTAAGGCATCCTTTCATTAGTGAGAGCCAGTGTGTAGATACAAAATAATATGATATGCTCCTTTGGACACCGCACACCTATTAACTGTCTACATATATATTATGGCCTAATCTCATTCTTCTTTTTTTTCTTTTCTTTATTTATAATATAGTTTGTATGCTTTGAATAGTGTGAATAAAGAATTGAATTGCATTGAATTGAATAACACCTGACCTGTAGAGATCTTCCTGTGGATGCTGACACTCAACATGTGCCACCAAATGTGACAGCTGTTCAGGAGATTGTAAAACTGCTGTGTCAGGTAGTGCATTGCGTACCTACAAAATGATACTCAATTACATTAACACTCAATCACTCAGCAACTCAGTGCAAATCTCAAAATGATATTTAGATTTAGATATCTTGGCAACAAATCAATAACACTTAACATAACAATGATGATGATGACAATAACGATGATGATGACAACGGTGATAACAATGACGACCCAGCTGCCACCAGTGATGACAACGATGCCACCGCTGACAACAATGATCATTTCTAAATCAGCGCAAAGTAGTTTGTTTTTCATTTATACGACGGTATGGCTAAAAGCTTCTTTCTGTTTAAAATTGATAACATTAATTTTACACTTCATATGATGCAAATAATCAAAACTCTGGGCAAATAACATGTAAAAAGTTTCAAAAATACATGAACATGAACTAAAACAAACCATAAAAAATAGAAAAGAATTTTACATTATTTACCTTTAAGTTTGTTTCACCATCTAAATTAGCAGTTGTAATATAACATGTTCCTTCTGCATCGTCACAGGACATCACCACAAGATCACAAGGAATCTCTTCATCATCCAATACCTGAACAATATCCCCAACCTACAAATGTATATAATAATTATTTCGTTTTCACTGACATTTTATACATTCCTACAATCCCGCAACTCACGCAGCAGTTGTTTTTTTAAGAAAACATTGAATTGCCAGATATTTAATTGCCCCCGCAGGGTTTGGCCCAGAGGCCAAACCCGAGGAGGCATTAATAGGAGTCTGCGCGTGTGTATATCAATTTGGTAAGATTATATTTGTATACCCGCAAAAAATCTCGATCAAACAGGTAGGCACGCACGCATGGTACTCTCTGGGAGAAAAGCGCACAGAGTGGTGTCGGGAAGGCGTTCAACTTTGGTTGTTGCGAAAAACTGGGCACTGGACAATGCGAAGACTTTTCGTTGCCACTACACAGAATGTGAAAGGAAACTGCTGTCTCTCAATACAGAAACGACAGTTTTCAATATACAAAACATGTTTTGACATTCTCATGTCATCTTCAGTTGCAAATGAGCTTTTAACGGTTGTACATTTGAATTTCATATTATTAAGGTACGTATTATTAAACTGCTGTCTGTAGTAATGCAGGCACATATTTACTCGAACGTGCAGGACACGATAGAGAAGCAAGAATGTTTTGACTTAACAAATGGATTTGAACCTTCAATCACGAACAATCTTGCCTTGAAACTACAAAGCGACACAAGACAGCGAGGAAAGAAAATAAATTTATTGCATTGTGGTTTTCAGCTTTAAATTGCAGCTGAAAAAGGAGGATAACCGGTCGACATTTTTGCCGCTTGAAACAAGAACAGTTTCCTTCAGAACTGTATTGGATGAACTTTCATGTTTTCTTTCTTGCCCTGAATTTGACATCCTGCAGTATTTTTTCTGGCATGTTTCTTGTTTGCCTTTTAGCGAAATTTGCCCCAAAAACTCCCACGAAATCCCCGCGAAATCAGCCATTTTCTCCGCGAATTTGGCTTTGCAAATCCCGCGAAATTTGACATTTTTCCCCACGAATTATCAGAAGCCCTGTAGTACACCAGACAGACTCGATCTGCCACCACGATCGATAGACTCGTTCAACAATCAGTAGTACGTGGAAAGCATTCCATTATGTCGGTTTTTGCAACAGCGTTTCAGCGTTTTAAATTCACGAATCTTGTTGTTGACTCCTACACATTACCAGTTCATAATTTCCTATACATTTGATAGCAACCCAACTGCCGTCAACAGGGAAACTGTATTCAGACATTACCAAAAACAGTTGCAAGTTCAGTTTGAAATTGTATTTCCAAAACACTTTCTCCAACAATAAATAAATAACACCTACAAAATTATAGATCTCTCAGCTAGCGGGGGCAGTTGTAGTGATAACTATAGCTAGTTGTATTTATTTATTACATGCAGATTTCATGCTCAATTGATCCTTTAAAATTCTGTGACTTTTCCAGGACCTGTTCCATTACCTTTCACAGTTTCCCATAACCTATATTTGGCCTGATTTACTTGTTAATAGAAAAGTTTTCCTCATTGTAGGTACCTTTTCTCACTTCTATTCAAAAGCAAAAACTGCCTTTTAACTTATTTTGCACAGCCAACAACATATATTAACCACAATTAAATTCCATGACAGTCTGCAGGTCCAAAATTCCAAGACTTTCTAATTTGTCCATAACTGTACAGTCCCTGTACATGTATCTCACCTGGACGTTCTTTGATGGAATATCTTGCACCCTTCCCTGTCTGATCACCTTAGTTGGCCTGTTGTTAACCTCTCGATCTGCCTTATGACGGAGCCAGTCTTCATATCCCTTAAAAGAAAACAAAGTCTGTATAACACCCTCAAGTAAATAATAATTACATGTAGTATTAATACTACTAATAATAATAATAATTAAAATAGTAATAACAATAACTTCTTTTATGTAAGTACCGGTAAGTTATTTTTGTTATTAGTATTAGTACTTTATATAATAAATATTGTAATAAGTTCCACATGGATGCATGTAAGATTCGAGTTTCATTTCTCAATAAAGGTTGATTTATTATAATGATAATAATATTTAATAATAGTAATTATAATAATGATAATAAATATTGCCTGATTTTAGTCAACTTGTTTAGTTTTCATCCTGAGTGAAGTGTTCATTTGAATAGAACTGAACATTTTAAACAGAATGAAAATATTTTGAATGCTAATAGAAGTATTTACTAGGTCTAAATAGTTTTCAGAAAAGGTCTCCAAAATTCGGCGGCCTAATTGAAAAATATTTGAAGGATAATAAACACAATAGCTTGCTTGGATTGCTTGGATATTTGCCCTGGGACATTATCTGTTCCTCAAAGCTCACAGTTTTCCTTGAGCTTAGCTCTCGGGAAATTGTTCCCTTCTTGGAGCAGATAATGTCTGCGGACAAATATCCAAGCATATTTCCATGCCAAATGGAGGCTACTGTTTAAATATACAGGGTGAACCTAACTAACTTCAGTTATAACAACTGATATCAATGTTGGCCCGGTGTAAATAACAATTAAATACATCAAAAATAAAAATGCAAAATAATTTAAGAAAGGAGAATTGTAAATACATTGTTAGTACCATTTTCAAAATGCTGTTCTATAGAGACTTTCAAAAGCTCAACGAGATGCTATGTTCAAACCTGTTTAATTGCAGTGACTGTTATCACAAAGACCAGAGGGAGAATACTTGTTACTGGACTCACAGGGCTGTCAATTAACAACTAGAAATTAAATGAAAAGTATGTGTTTGTTAAAAGGCAAAAGTACAGTATGCTGTGCTAAATAAGAAATGCAGGTGACATATAATATACTCATTGTATATACAGAGATAGATATTACATGGCCTAGCATGTAGAGACCCAAAATTTCTTTTCGAGTGAAATAAACTGTTTCAACACGAGAAGAGAAATTTTGTATCTCCAAGCAGCCGTGTAATATTCTGCATATTATATAAACACAAATGCGATTTCTTTCACTACGAGAAAGAAATTGCTGCATTTGTTGACCTCAGCATGCAACCTTGTCACAACTGGTAACAAGGCTCAATTGGCCCAGCGGATCTTCAAGCATGATCACAAAAACCTGCCCCGACATCGTGCAGCAACAGTTAATCCAGCCAACACTCCTCTCCAGCCGCTGAATGTCGTCGACGAAACTAACACCGAACAAACATTTACGAGTGGCCAACTTGACAGGTTAGTGTTCTCATAGCTTAAGCCATAAGCACCGAGCCTCGTTGAACCACTGGGGAAATAACGCTCCTCTCCTTTCTGCTGTCAGCGCCTCTAGTCAACCAGGAGCACACTATGGACTTCAATAAGATGGCTTCCAGCAATCCACTTGGCATCAGGCCCCCTTTAGTGAACACTGTCACACCTGGCTTGCTTCTGTCAAGCTTACCAACCGCAAATTAACCCAGTGGATCCAGGCCACCTCTTCCAAAAAAGCTCAAAAACAAAATCTTAAAACGCGAGTACGTTGACTTTATTGATCTTCTTTCCTCCAATATGTACCCTCTCCACACTTCTTCATCATCTGATAAATTCACCCTGGCCATCAACCCTGAAGATACTTCCACGCTCTAGTTTGTCCCCACTCAACAAAAGAAGTGATGCATCAATAGCCTTTCTTGATGGCTTGGGGGTTGGAACCTCTACTTTCGAATCCTCCTCTCCGGCTTCCCTCATCTAGCCACTGGTCTTTTATATTAGCATATCAGGATCAGATTTGCAAGTTTAGCTGCAAATTCAGGTTCTCTGCCTAGCTAATGTTTGACACAGCTTTCCGTCATATGCTGCCTCCAACCTCTCCACATCCTGGGCTAAGGTCAATGAGCAGCTCTACAACAACATTCTGAAGGAAGAAACCCTTCCTTTTGCATCACATGTCACCCCTATGGCCATTGCCCAGTTGCCTGTCCTACACATTCCAAACTTAGCCAGCCCTTTTGTCCCTCAGCGGGAGGAACCTTCTCAAACGGCTCCTCTACCTAGACCACGCATGACTCCGGTAAATCCAGTGCAAGCACTGCCAAGCAGCATCCACATGCCTTCCAGCCCCAGCCAAATCCAACCTGGTCCATCTGCCGCGACAGATCGCCTCTGCCAGAGACCCAATTGCCAGTTCCAACACATCTGTAATAAGCCCGAATGCGGTGGAAAGCACACTCCACCCTCAAGCAATCTCTGACGCATTGGCCAAGGAGGTATCTCGTGGTCACACTGCCGGTCCTTTTCAAAAGCCTCCAATTCCAAATCTACAATGCTCCCCACTGGGGGTAGTGCCAAAGAAAGATGGAACATGGCGCCTCATCATGGATCTCTCCTCCCCTCACGGCTCCTCCATGAATGACTACATATCTAAGGACACCTACACATCACACTATGCCACCTTTGATCAACCTCTTGCTCTTGTTGCTTGGCACGGCCAAAATGTACTGATGGCTAAACTTGATATCAGGCACACCTTTCGCCTCTGCCCAGTTCACCCGGCTGACTTAGAACTTCTTGGCATTCGCTGGGAAGGCCAATTTTACATCAACCTTTGTTTACCATTGGGCTTGCACTCCTCTCCATACCTTTTTAACTGTCTCACCAACACATTTGAATGGATTCTTAAAAACAATTACATGATTACAAATCTTATGCACTAGATGATTACTTCACTGTGTGGCCATCAAAGTATAAGATCAACACTATAATTCATGTAGCCTTCAGAAGACCGAGTTGGCACAAGCACCTGACATCCTTCCACATGACAAGTGAATGCTATGGCCTTCTTCACTTTCCTATGTTCCAGTGAGTTTACTTCAACCTTCCACCTCTCACTTCAATTCAATGCACTGTCACTGTCTACACCTGAAGTCCTCCAAAACAGACCCTTATCGCCAAGGTTTCTCCCTCTTGACTGCCCCTTCAGGGCACTCCGTCTGTGCAGTTTGTGCGATTAAAAAATACATGGCACATCATCCCTTCAATTCGGATGGCCTTTTCTACACATTCCAGTCCAGCCTATACCTCACCAGAGCCAAAGTCAACTCAATACTTTGTCTTCTTCTCAACCGCCTACACATTCCAACAGAGCTTTATGCCTCCCACAGCTTTCAAATCGGGGCAGCTACGACAGCAGCCGAGGCTGGCTTACCTCCGTGGCTCATTCAGACTCTTGGCAGATGGTCCAGCAATTGCTTTGCTCTATACATCCGGACTCCTTCGTCTATTCTTCTGAAAGTACCGGGCCTCTTAGCCACTGCTACTGCAGGCACAAAGTCTGTCTTGGAACCCTCAGGAAGGACGTTGTACTTTCTAGTTATAGTTAGGCAGTACTTGGGAATTAATTTGGGTGCACACCTGCCACTTAGTTTCGCACGTAGCAGGCCTGGTGGGACCTTTACCCCACCTCAGGCTTATATCTATCCGGGTGTGGCATGTGCCGCACTCGTTGGCTCATCCTTTATTTTCAGGTGTGGCACGCGCCACACTTGTTGGCTCATCCATCACTTTTGGGGTGTGTTGCTGCCACCCCTATTATCATGTTCCTATTTACAGGGGTGTGTTGCTGCCACCCCTATTATCATGTTCCTATTTACAGGGTGTGTTGCTGTCACCCTTACATTTGCCAGGATGCACCAAACAACCTTAGTCCCATTTACTGCTATAATTTATGGTTGTCAATTTATTGCGTACCTATCTAAGCGTCAAAGTTGTTAATTAATTATTTCTCACTGCCAAGTAACATTTTAGGGTTTTTAAAACAAGAGAGAAGCAAGCTCAAAAACACATATGGAGGTAAAGTTGTATTACTTTAAACTGCATGCAGATGTTCAGGGGGTCTCAACAGCACTGTCCTGGAAACTTGTGGTTATTTAATCTTACCTGTATTACACCAATGCAGAGGAAATAGAAATTTGCAATTCGACGAAACTGCTCAAACAAATTCTTTGGTAAGAAATTCCATATTGTGTACTGCAATAAATAATATTTAAAATGAAATAAAATTAATGAAAAACCAATGACCTTTCAGATACCAGTTTGCTGCTCCAACTGACCACCCAACCAGCATCTGGGAGGTTGAGGGTTCCAATGCCATTGGGAACTCACAGATTTTTCTGATTAGCCAGTTCAAGCATGGTGTTATTGGCAGTAAGGCTGATGTGAAGTTATTCAAATGTAACTGTTCAATGCAGATTCGATCTGTCTACTGTATATACGTGTCCAAGCCAGGGGGCTGACTGCCCCGACTGTGGGCAAATCAGGTTTTTTGGCCAGCAAGAGAAAATTTGGACAAGGCAACTTGGGAGAATTTTTTGGGCAAATGGTTCACTCCCCTCCCCCTCCCCCCAGCAAAAAATTACCCATACGCCTATGCTACTGTAATTTACTCAAAGTAACTAAGTAATTCTGTTTGAATTCCATTGGTCGGTTTTGTTTAAATCACAAATAAGTCAACTGAAGGGTGCTGATAATTATTGACATCTGTTGAGAGGCATTTGCTTCAAGTTTGTGTACCAGTTTTTTTTTAGGGTCAGTCATTCAAAATAGTGTGAACTGAACTTAAAGCAGCATGTGGTGATATTTTGAGTCATTTTCTGAGACCAGCCAAATTAGCCTGTAGGAAACCTAAAAATAATAGTTCACTAAGGAAGTAATCACCAAAGAAGTGATACGGAACTAAAAAGGAATGAGGATGGTTACAGTTGTAACTTTGACATGGCTCCTTTAAAAGTTTATACTCAGGTGAATTGCTGTAAATAAATCTACAATAATAAACCAACCTTTGAAGTAACAATCACATTGTTAGCATATTTCCTTTGCTTGACTTCTACATCTTGATCATCACTGGGATAATTGTTTAATACATACACAGTACGCCACTCATCTTCATATCGTCTTCTGCCAGGAAGAAAGCCCTTAAAAAAATAAATGGCACATATATACAAAAAATGAAATTTAAAAATAAAATCAATAAACAAATTTCATCCTAATTCTCACCCTGTTTCACTTACTGTGCTGCATCATTAATAATTGTCTACTGTGGTATGATGTATGACCATATAACATGCACATATATGTTACAGATCAAAATTTTTAAAAACTAGGTCGTATTTTTGACTACGGCCAGCTAAATTTACAGTACAGCCCTTGAACTCGGTTAATAAGAGGTATTCACTGTGCAAGGCTCTAAATAAATTAACAGAATTATACAGAATTCATATTTTCCCTGCGAATAAGTTTGTTCGTCAACCTGCCGATTACACACTGCAGGGGGGATATTATCATCACTATCACAAATTGCACTGTTGTTCTTATTACCTATAGTTTACAATAGAAGGTAATTTTCATACTCAGAAGCACCACAAATTATATGGTTGTCTAATTCATCCTCTTCCCTCTTTGCGTAGAAGTCCCACATCAATTATTAATTAACAGCTACAATATTATAATTATTTACCTCATGTCTGCACGTTTTTAAATAAAATGCAAGAAAATGATAAAATTATCAAGATTATTCATAAAGAAACTTTATTTCCCCTGCAAAATAACTCGAGGTACACATATCCTAACCAAGACTTTCAGTTACAGACGCTAGACGCATCTAAAATACGGCAGAATTTACGGTCACATAAAATATTCATTTTGTTGATCCACTCAGGCTCCGAGCAACCATCAAAACCATTTTATAATGTCTTCCGACCGCACTTGAACAACAACAACAACTTTAACGCCACGAACAAGAAACAGAAAACAAAAGCCTTTTTTCAAGAACGTATTTCAAACGCGAAACACAAAAGCTGGACATTCAAATTACAAAGTTGTACACACCGGTATTTTTTCTATGAATTCTATTTTCGTGCGTAAAATACAGCTTTAATACCCGACTTAAAACATCAAAAGACATCTCATAGGTTTCTATAGAAAATCTGGAAAGCATGGATTATGTAAGATGCCATGAAGTGATATATTTGGTAAATTTTAAAACCGCATGTAAAACTCTACTAGGACTGTTTATATACGCTCATCCAATGGTCTCCTTCGCTACCTGATACAAACAATGAAACATCACCACATCAACATCCGTAAATTATCCGTATTACTGACACTTTTCGAAGCTAACCAAGAAAACGTTTTCTTCCCTGAAAGTGAAACTTTGCTTAACCACAACAGCGCCGTGTACATGTAAGGTTATTCGCCGGTACGTGTTATTCATTTCAACAAGTTCCACTTCGTCGGTTCAGTACATTTACAACTGTGCTAACTACAGATACAAGGGTTGTTTACCATTTACACGGGGAAACCGGTTGGTCAACGGTTCGTGCAAATGGAAAGCAGAAGTCCCCAATGGAAATTTCCGTTTGGGAATGATGTGTTCCATTTACAAAACAGACCCAACTTACCGAGAAAGCCAAGGGCGAGTTTGACATATTGGCGTAGGGCCTGGAACTTGTGGCGAATGGCAAATGGTAAGCACATTTTCCGTTCGGAAATTCCGTTTGGGAATTTTGGACTACCTTTCAAGAAATCCCGTTTTCCCGAGAAAATTTCCGTTCGGGGAGACAAATTTAGTCTTTCCATTTACATTCCATCCGGAATTTCCGGATTTTTTTGGTAAATGGTAAACAACCAAGACAACTCTGTTAAATAATTTAAGTAAATGGCACATCCTTGAAAATTAGGTTTGGAAACTAGAAAAACCCTGGGTTTCCTTGTGTTTATACACAAAAAATTGTGTTCGATGCATTCAAACAAATCACGTGCGGAACGTGTACAGTAGTAACTTTCACTTACCAACAGGCGATCCTTCAGCCTTCTAAAAGGCATCGAGAGATGGCTTCCTTCCTTTACACTGACAACGCAAGTTAACTAGACGATAAAATCTTGAACTGCCAACAATACCACACTGAACCTGCTTGCTGCACACTGTTGTTCCACCTGCATATTTCCAACTACATCTGTGCTCTCATGCTCCACTCATCAACGCGGAAAGATAGGTCGGTCGATCACTTCGACTTGCTTGGAAACCTCCCCTTTCCCAAAAATACCCCAAGGGCCACTCCCAGGGGCAGTATTTGTCCGTCATACAAACATGTCGTCCGTTCGCCAGGCAGACACGGCATTGTGGCTTCATAACAAGTTATCTACAGATGACTCGTGGTCTGGAAGTAGTTTACGGTCGTTATTAACTCAAGATGTCCTTCGTAACATCCCAGAGTGTTTTCATAGGCTTGAGACGCAAGTGAAAGTTAAGTTATTGATGGCCTTTCTACACCTTCCTCGCCGAGTCATGGAAGAAACGAACAGTGAAATGGGCGAAATATTTGAGATTGGCAGCCAAGACGAAGACGAATGGGTTCGTGTTTTATCAGAGATATTAAAATATTACCCGAGTACAGGAATGCTGAATGTTCATCTCGAGCATACAAGTCCTGTGTTTGCAGAGGTGGCAGAGGAGATTAAGAAAACAGGTACAGTTCACAATGTTGACAAAATTTCATGGCCATGAAATTTTTAAATTATTAGCTTATTGACTTATTTTCAGTAAATATTTTTCTTTATTTTGAAGAATTGATCACCTTTAGAAGCGTAAACTATAATTGAGCAAACTACCCTTGTTGAGTAAAATAATTAGCATAAATTAATAAAAGTAATTAATTTGTCAAAACAAACTACAGTGTGTAAACGATTATGTTTATAATAGCGGAGCTCCTGTGCATGCCAAAGGCGTGCACACGGAGTTCCATGGGTAAGGATTCTAGCTGGAAAATTTTGGTAATAACCGGACTGTCTGCCCGACCGACCGTACACCCCAATTAAGCCTGGCAACAAGTTTGCATGACGTGGGGCAAATCACACTGTTAAGGTCGGTTTTAGCTAAGTTTCAAAATGACTGTATAGTCAATGTCTTTTCAGATAGTCTGAAGTTCTGTGGTCAATTGATAGCTGTCAAAACAAGGAACATGTATCTGCTGACCAGTATCACATGACCATATTGTGGGCTCAGGTCATGGCTCATCAAGGTCACATGTTTTTTTCTGGAAGTTGATCGTTGAGCCGGTAATGGTTTTCCGTTGTATCCCGGGCTTAGGTCTGATTTGTTTTGGTGGGGGGTTGTAGTTTTTTGTGGCCATCGTCAGCAGAATTTCTGCGATTGGAGTCAACAATTACTTCTGATGTTTTTCAGCAACAAAATCTTTCTTGAGGAGTTGTGTGTGCTAGTATAATTTTTCATTTAGATCATTTTCTCAAATTATTAAGAACCAGCAAAAAATATGGAGCTCTGCTTTTAAGCTTAGCTAAATCTTTTTGTTACATTTTGTCATTCTTGGTAGGGTTATCAAATGCACTTTGCGAGCATGCAAGCAGAGTATTTTTCTTTTCTAGTGCATATTTACTATGAACAGTGCACTTGCAGCAAGTCTAACATGATTTTTGACTAACTTTTAATTATTTTTATAACACAACTCCATACAGCTTGAAAAGATTACCACTGCCAGTATATATTACAGGGCTCAAAATTGCGACCGATAATTTTATCATATAGTATACTAGGTTGACAATTCTTATTCTGTACAGGTCATTTATAATTACTTGAATTCATTGGTCATTATTAGTGGCAAATCTTGCTGATGGTGGATCCAGCCTTCTTCCTCTGGAATGTCTGTATTTAAACAGAACAGCACTTGTTGCCATGGTAGGACCTCAGCCTCCTCTCCCAAAACACTTCACACTAAGAAGAAAACCAAAGTCTGCAGCACTTAGAGCGGAGCTCACACAGAAAGGTATTCATGCGTTCAGTTAGTACAATTTGCAAGCAAATTGTTTTCTTTCCAGATGCAGCCAAATCTTTGCTATTAGACCTCCCAGCTAGGGGAAACCTCTGCTACATGTAAGCAGAATGCTTTCCACTTGCTTGTAACAAGAATATCCACTTACAAGAGCTTTGACTATAATTCAAACTACAGACACATGTTGATGTATACTGCAAAGTGTATGTAACTGTTGTAAATAAAAGGGGCAAACTGTTGGCAATGGGAGACTGGTTTGGTGAATGACAATGTCAGACCATTGCCATTAGGAGAAGGGACAAACCAAATATCAAATACAAATATTTAAATTGGACTCTAAGAAGGCACTAATAACATTTATTTGAAGAGAAACTCTCAGACACATTTAATGACACCATATAGCATAAATTGTAGCCTAATTCTCAGATGGTACAAGGTCATTTGCTCTCACTCCAAGAGTGAGTGTGAGCAACTTTGGATCATCTGAGAAATCAGGCTATAATTACAGCATGTGGATATCAGGTTTGTTTTTTTCTTTTTTTATTGGCAACCAAATTAAATTTTTCCATCTGGTGACTGAATTGTTTAGTCACCACTTGGCATCTGCATAAAAAGTTAATTTTGAACCCTTGATATCCTTACAAGCTAATTAATCTGAAGACAACACTGTTCAAAATCCTGGTAAATTCTCCAGAAGGCAGTCAGGCTTAACAAATTACCCCAACCTGCTGGTCTAGTTGTACGTGTGCTCAGTCAGTAGAGCATTGGTAGATCTAATCTGAAGGTTGTGGGTTAAATTTCCACTGGGGTCAAGATTTTCTTGGCCCCATGGGAAGCACTGCCAAATAACCTTCTTCAGATAGTAACCCAGGATTATTTGGTGTATCCACCTACTTCCAAAACAAAAAATGATAGTTCCTGTCAAATCACAGGTGCTACACAGTTCTTATCATAAATTATATATCCCAGCCTTACAACAAAATTATTAATCAATATCAGTCTTCTGACACAAAATACCATCTATTTGTATTTAGTGCAAGATCCAGAAATATCTGCAATAAATTTTCGTTATGATCAACTTGTGCAAAATAAATATAAGCCAGACCATAATTACTTCATTGCAATCATCCATTGTGAGGGATTTCATGTAGGGCAGTCATGAATCTTTATTCAGTAGGATTGTATAAAGTGAGAAATAAATAAACATGTAATCGACCCAATAGGTTGCAAGGTTCATACAGTCGTTTATCTATTGAGCTGTTGGAATTCATTATTGACCCCTGATACCATTACAGTACTTATTTCATTTGATACTTATTTATAATTCTTACATTTGAAGCCAGTGAAGCTATATCAGCTCACAAGAAAGGACTTGGAACTCCTCTGGGTTCAGGCCACAAACTTCAGTCTCCATCCAAAAAGTTTGAAGCCCCAGGTAAGTAAAAGTGTGACATTGAAATATATAACTGATCAAACTATCACTCAGCATCTACTATTATTAAATAATTAAATTTTATTAACTGAGTGAGTGCTGAAATGAATATTATGGAATTGCTTTCAATGATATTTCCCTTATTGTGCTTCACCAAGTTCTAAGATCGGTTTAAAGCACTATTCAATTAATTTAATTATGTGCATGTAAAGCCAAAATAAATTTTCTCTCAATAGGCCATTTCCGAGTTCCCTGTTCCCTCTGTTTCAAAACGAGTCTAAGTACAAAACTATTCATAATGGAAATGAACTTGTTTTGCATGAGAATGAAGATGTAGGTAAAACACATTTGCATTTGAATAGTTTTGCACTTAGACTTGTTTTGACGCAGAGGCAAAAGAGAATTCAGAAATGGCCTATAGGTCAAATGAAAGGTAGAATGGTACACAATTGGTTTTGAAGTCAGATCAGTAAATATAATGAACTTAATGTGTTCTGACTTTGTTTATCATTAATTATTTCCTTGTCCTGGTCACAGTAAGAGTAACACAAAGGATGTCAAACTCGTCAAGTTTCCGTCCAGCACCCAGCAGAGGAACTTCATCAGCTGGCTCATCCAGAAGCATTATCTCTGCTGCCACTCTAAAACATCACGGAAGAACAAAGGTAAGCACCTCCACTGTGAAAGTATGCTAAGCTACAGTTGAGATATTCTGTTCCATCAAAATGATGCCCTTGACCAGGCAATTAAAGTGATACTCAAAGATGGATATAAAAATTTCTCTTTCCTTGCATCAAGGTTGTTGATTAGTAACAAAATTTTTTCATGTATCTTGCACTATTGGAACTAGTTATTCTAGGGACTATTTGTATCTGTTAATACACATGCACCCAAGATGTACATTATTTCATATAGTTCTAACTTCAGTTAAGATGTTGACTCATTGTATTGTACAAGTGAGCAATCAGTTTTTAAAATCAGTTCTAATTGGCCCAATAAAACACCACATCCAAATTTTAAGGATTTTTATCTGAGATCAAATACAATTTTAGTCTCCTTCGCAGCTGTTATTAGGGTCGTCACGCAATGCTCCTCCCCAGTAATGTTAGTGGAGAGAACCATTGCATAACAACCCTAATAATGGCGGCAAAGGAAACTAACAGTTTGATCTGAGATAAGATAACTTGAATTTTTAATGAGATATTTATAAATAATTTACAATTTGTGAATCAGAAATAATGATAAAAACAATTTCTAAAATACAGGTAGAGTTGGATAGCATTGTACTATTCCATAATGAGAAATGATCTTTGGTGGATATTTCTTCACAATGTTTTTCTCCACTTCCATGACAAATTTTCTAAGCTCACAATTCAAACTCCATAATTTAAGTTTCTATGATTAAGTGGTAATTGAATTTTTTGTCGTGCAGTTTTTTAGAGTATAATCGCCATCTTAATTTTAAATGACTTACTAATTATGTGCGACCTTTCAGGAATTGTACTCTACTTTGTCGAATTGCTGTTACTACTTAAAGCATAACCAGACTTTTTATGGTAATTTTTATTTAATAACACTTGTTTTATCAGCTTTTAGACATAAATGAACAGCCAATTGGAGGTGGAAGAGAGCTCAAAAGGAGAAAGAAATTGGCAGGTAACAACAAGTGCATTCTAAAAAGGAAACTCAGTCAGGAAAGAATTTTAACTGCAGTTCTAGGCATGTCACCTTACAGAAATTTGTTCTTCCCCAATCTGACCTTTTTTAATAAGTAAATTTCTGAGAGTTTCCAAGTTTTTATATCCAAGCCAGACGGCTCGATGGAAGAGCATATCTTGTATAAATTTGATACCATGTATAAATAAAGCTTGTGATGGTGATGATGATGATGATGATGAAAACCCCTAGTCAACATCTCGTCTGAGTGACTGAAAACACCCAACAATAGCACTTGCAATTTAAAAATTTTCTTGTTTGGAGCATGCCACGAAACCCCCTGGTCTCCTTTTTTTCCTGGATCCCTGTGTGCTATTTATCATGAACAAGGTATAATTTGCAGGGTAAATAATGGCATATTGTGTCAGTTGGTTAGTTCAGATCTGTCTTTATCTACACTGTACAGTCTCTGTGTTGAGAAGTTAAACAAAATTGAATGATCCAGTGTGAAATTTCAAGTTTATTTTAATATTAATTATAGAATCAGAGCCAGGTGATGAAGCAAAACATAAAAAAGTAGATAACCCCAAGCCACTAGAACCAAGCACACCAGAGTATGCTGCAGGCCTGGCACCAGTGCCGCCGCCAAACAAGGTATCTCTTAATGTGTATGCTTTAATAGTTCTTTTTAAATATGTTGCAATCTTATGGTGGTTTTACAAAATCTGTGAAGTTTGGAGCCTTCAGGAGCCATTGGGGAACCATTTGTTCATATGAGACAACAACAACAACAACGTTTATTATATCGAATACTAATTATAGTGATAAGTTTGTTCCCAAATTTAGCAAGGCTAATCGAGTTGGGTGGAGCAAAGATAAAATAGTTCATTAATATATTTACAATGACAAAGATTATGAAAGGACATAATTATTAATTAGGAAAAGAGAGACAAATATCAAGTTAAGATTTCTTCGAATAAGAGAACAGAGGAAAATAATAGTGGTAAGGAATTCATTTAAAGCAATTAATTGGACTAAGAATATCCTTTAATTTTTAAAACCAATATCATTTGGCAAAATGCTTTATTCTATGAATAATTTCGCAGGTTTCTAGAATGGCATGCAGTCAAATTTTATGACATTGTTTTAAATTATGTATGAAGCCATTTCTCTGTCCTATTTGTACAAATGAAGTTTTTGACAATGGGTACTATTTTCATGGGTACAAATTTTAACCAATTTTGTGATTTTAAAAAATTCACAAAATTTAATGGTCTTAAACACAAGAAAATTTAATACCATAATTATTTTTTGTGACAAAACAATAAGAATTTAAATTTTTCTGATGTGAATTGTTCGATGATGAATTAAAACTGTAAGGGTATGTTTGATTGGGGACCCAGATTTGGATTTTGAAATTCATATTCCCGTTACATGTACAATCAATAAAACACAAAATCCAAAAATCCATTTTGGGCTTTATTGGGAAATCCAAAAACTGGATGCACTCAAAAAGCTGACCTCAAAACATTGTTCCACTCCTCCCTTGATTTGCTGCTTTCTTCATCTTGTAATTTGGCCAAAACCTCTCTGTGAAGTGAATAAAGTTTCCATTTATAGGCTCCTTGTAGTTGGAATGAACCAGAACTTTGAATTTTCGATCATTTTCTTGTTATTTGTGACAAGTGCCCTCAGCCTCAAGGAGCTACATGTATGTCATGGTTTGGGGCTAAATTTTTCAAATCGGGCTAATTTTTTTCAAATCGTCATTTGTAATCCGTCTCAATCTTCTCCATCCTTAGCCATTGTTGTTCCTTCTTGCGACACTGTCATCTCTTTGGTGTTTTTCTTCCTTAGTAAACTATTAGTTTTGGTTTACTTCATTTTAGGGGGAATTTGATTTGTTGCAAACAAATAATTCAAAATATTGTTACGTAGCTCCTTTAAGACAATCGTGACACTAAATTTCTTGCAATTTATACTCACTATATTCGGCTCCCAAGTCTTTGCAAAATAAGTAAGAATAAGTAAAAGAGAGCACTTTTAAAGGCAGTCTATATTTTAATTTATCCAATCAGATCATTAAATGATTTTGTATGCCTATGCTTTCACCAATCAGATTGCCAGTTCTCTCCTCTTTTCAAGGATAGTGTGTGAAAACTCATCTCATGGTTATAGGAGGTTTCATACCCAACTGCATTCACACCCGCAACTAGACAGTGAAAACACTAAATTACTTCTCATTCTTTGAACATATCCACCACTATTATATATCGTTCTTCAAGCGCTACAGAGTGAAAACACTGATTATTTCTTGTTCTTTAAGCGTGAACTAGCGGGCAAACTCGGTTGGCTGCAAAACCAGTACAATCCATTTTCACTAGCAGGTGACGTATTTTAATACACCTTAATGTACATGACAACCCTGTCAAGGACATTATTCAAACCACTAGATGTCTCTGTGATTCAGTTGTTTTTAAGATTTTGTTGTTGTGGTTTTGCAGCCTCCTTCCAGTCCAGAGCCACCATCATCAAGCATGGCACCTCCATCTACCACTCCGTCTTATGTCCCACAAGCTGCATCAACACAGTCTCCCTCTGCCGATACACTCAGCGAGAGTACTATTAACCTCAAGAGGGAGCTGGAGGTAAAGTTCTCTGTTTTGTTTTTTCTAAAATGCACTTCAAAGTTGTCAGTGTTCCAGTGGAACTCTGCAAGCAGTTGATGATAATCCCTCTGCAGCCATTGCTTTTTCAAATACACGAACATGATCACTTACGTACACCTGTAAAAGAGCAGCTTTGGTCATTTTGACTGACTAGATCATCTAGAACTAAAGATTCCTGAGTTGTTTGCAGGCATTCAGTACTATTGTTTCAATGATTTTCGGTGATAATATCGTAGGTGACAAATTACTCCTTCATTTTGGCGCGAAATTTCAGCGTTAATCTGAAATTTCACATGTGAAATTATAAAATTGCCATTTCAACGTTTGGCGCGAAATTTTTCAATACAATAAACAAGTCAAAAACCCACGATTGTGAGCGTAATTTGTCACCTATGATATTAAAAGGTAATCAAATCGTATACTCGTGAAATTAGGATATATTTTCACTTGCGTTTTGTCAAAACTCTAATCATTTCCCTCGCCTAAAGGCTTGGGAAATGTTAGGGCACCATGCACATACTCTTATACTATACACCTGTCACACCAACAAAACATGTTTAATTAAGCCGGGTTTACAGCAACAAAGTGAAGATCAACAACACAAACTAAAATACTGAAGTTTAAATAGGGCTCAAGTAAGGTATCACTTTCATGGTGCCAAATTTCAAGAAAACAATTTTAAACCGTGTTAGACTAGCACCCTTTGAACGTGTTGTAGCTTGGTGTAGGTAAAAAGGATGACTGTATACGATCCTAGTGGCCCATCAGGTTGGAGCTTATCCCGGTTTCCTTAGCATTAAGCGACAGAGAGTATTTCTACTCCCCCCTGGATGGGATGCTAGTCCATCGCAGGGTTACCCCAAGCAGTAAATTCGCCCGTACCCATTTATACACCTGGGTGAAGAGAGGCAGTGTGAGAGTTAAGTGTCTTGCCCAGGAACACAACGCAGGCTCGAACCTGGACCGTCCGATCCGGAGTCCAGTGCACTAACCATTTGGCCACTGCGCCTCCCACAATTACATTCCCGGCATGCAAGTGCGTATTATTTGCTGTCGATTGCATTGATTTCCAGAATTAGTTGTATTGTTCTTATCCAATGAGAAAGGAGATACTACCTACAACGTTCAATGTGTTTCCTTAGATGCACATGGAACATCAACGTCAATTAATGATGAGAGAACGACAGCAAAAGCAGGCTGCCGCAGCTGCAGCGGCAATGGTTGCAAGTGCTTCGAGTTCTACAGCACCAGCTGTCGGTGATTCTACAAGAACCGACCCTGCTGCGCTACCCCCAGCTGCCGCTACCAACACTCAACAGCAGCAACAGGCCAATAAGCGACAGCTTACTTTAACGGTACGTACGCTGTCGCATTAATTACAGTACAAGTCCACTTGTTTGCATGCCATTGAATAAATACAGCACCAGAGTTATTCCTCGCTTTGCAAAAGGTTCCGACACGTGAGGTGGACCAAAGTGATCAAAACACGTGACAAAACAAACATGACTCGTCCTTCTTATATGACTTTTGTACTCGTATATCACGTAATTTGTGGGAAGAAGCGCGTGACAAACCCAAATAAGGTCTGGATATACGATGGCTCTTTTTTTAGCAGGCTGGCATTTCGCGCGTTACCTACCCTGCGAGCAGAGTCTCTTACCGATTTTTCTAGGAAGATCGAAGAGACTGCTCGCAGGGTACGCGTTACCCCATCGTCACGACGAAGGATTAACGCTTGAAACGGAAGATTACTTCTGACACTTAACAGGTATTCCTCAATTTTATTTTTTCAGCGAGACCAAATGTTAGCAGCTCATGAAATGTTCAAAAATGCAAACCGTGTAAGTCGAGCTGAAAAGGCCCTCATTTTGGGATTTATGGCTGGTGCACGAGGTAAGTTACCATTCCCATGTCTTTTATTAGTTTATCGACGTTTTTGGGCACAGATACAAAGGTTTGTTTTGTCGCCTATGCTTGCTGGCCAATCATTGGAAGGCTTCAGTGTAATTTGCAGTAGCTAACAACACTGATTGGTCACCATGCTCGGAGACGCAGAGGCAGTTTAGTCGGGGTGAAACTAAATTTAAAGTAAACAAGGAAAAATTTGGAGCGACGAAAGTTTTTAATAATTGCTGAACTAGTCCCTGGGCGCTGAGTCTCTCCAGACCATTTCTAAACGGCTCTGGAAATGCTGGCTTCTGACTGGGCAGGAGAATCCTTTGTGTTGTTCAGTTCAATCAAAATTCCTCGTTTTGAAACAATTGGTTCGTGCTTTTTAGCTGGCCGTGTACTATCTTGCTTCAGTACTAGTAGAAACTCAGTTGTGTTCTATTGGAAATCCGCGAATCTGATCGGTTATCCCACTGTTGTCTATTCGCCGATTTTAGTTGAAAAGGAGTACATAAAATGGTAGATTTTCGCACGCAAACCTGTGCAGTTTCTACTGAAACAATTAGACTACTCACCCTCGTTTTCTATATGCGATAGTCAACTCGGCTGCGCGTCGTTGACCGTTCGCTCATAGAAAACTCGGGCTCGTAGTCTATAGTTTAAGTGGTGCCCATTGGAGATTTTGAGAGAACTCGAGAAGCTAGTGCACGCGAAAGCATGGCGCAATAACCATGACGTTTCCAAGCTCGCCTTATGTGCTGCCTTAGCTTACCAAGAAGGTACGCTTAGGCATAAATATTCCCCGCCATTTGTTTTTCTTTTTGGCTTCATCGCACTCTTTGTTTGCATTTGATGACTATTCTGTATTGAATTTTGTTTTTATTTGTAGTTTCACCAAGTCTCCTTCGCAACCGTTATTAGGGTCGTCACGCAATGCTCCTTTGCGTGACGAACCTAATAACGGCTGCGAAGGAGACTTAGTTTCACCTGACTCGTCCCCAGTCGTCTCCTGTGAGAAAATAGCAAGACGCGATGGCTGACCCTTTCTTTCTCCTTCCCATCATTCCCCGCGCTTGTTATTT
>OX393570.1:14735963-14820963 GCA_947652115.1 Blastomussa wellsi | reverse complement strand
AAGTCATTATTACTGGAAAGTCTTCGCTTTTTTGTAATTGGAACTGTACAAGGGAGAGTAAAACTACTGTAGATAAACTCATGTATCAATTATTATAATTGATATAATTATTTTTTGTTGCTGAATGTTTCAGTTTCTTGCCCGAAAGGATGGATCCTCAATGAGACCTTCTGTTATTATGTGCAGACCAATGTTGCCGAGAAACGCAACTTTTGGGGTGCGAGAACTTGGTGCAAACAAAGGAATAGTTCCCTAACGAGTGTGCTAAACCAAAGGGAAAATGATTTTATGGATCACCTCGCAAACGAAACAAACCTTCGACCAAATCAAACGTTTTACATTGGGCTAAGAACGATAAATGCTAGATTATTTTGGCTGGATGGAAAGCCCTATGGCTACACAAACTGGTACGACAACAGCAACATTCAGGAGATAGTAATGAGAAACCGACAAAAGTGCACTTACTACACTAATCTACACCAGTGGCGGCTGGATGATGGGTGCACAACAAAGAGACTGTTTATCTGCAAACAGCCAAAATTGACATCAGGTAAATAGGTCTATATACATGTAAAATAAACTTTACACTCCGTCAGTAGAGACGAACGAACATTGGACGACCACAAAGCGGAATTAAATGGATTTGTTAATCACTATTAGGATAACAGCCAGAAATGGATGACACGAAGTCCTTAATAATATTATTATTAATAATAACTGTAGCTTACCAATACTTGAGGAAAAATAACCATTTGTTAATCGTTTTGGGGAATGAAAACATAATAGTTGAGTTTTAAGTTAAGTACAAGGAGAGAAATCTCCTCAAACGCAGCCGTTCTATTTCAGCGCGCGCAAATAACGCAGACGTCAGCCAATCAGATTCAATAAAATTATGCTTTAACTTCTAATCTCACTAAAAATCCGAGACACTAATTTTTGTTATTTTATAGCGTACTTGGTATTAAAATCATAAGCAGTTAATTCCCGCACGCAATGGTATAATTAAAGAGAAAAAATAAAGGAAACTAAAAATACATAAATGCAAAGTGGTTTATAAAACACTACCAATTAAAAAGATTAAAAAGCTAAACACCGAGTAAAAATATGTAAAGTCAAATAATTAGAATTTAAAAGATCGACTGATCTAAAGAGAAGTTGAAAAAGATTATATCTCATTTGATCAATCGTTGCACAGTATTGGAGCTGTACAGAAGTAGAAAATAAGTCTTTTCGTCTACAGCTTTCTAATTCATACAATCAACCCATATACTGATTATTATTATAATTGAAGATTATTTTCTGTTGCTATTTCTTTTAGTTCCTTGTTCGCCTGGATGGATCCACAATGGCACTTCCTGTTATTATGTGCAAACCGATCTTAATGACAAACGTAACTTTTGGTGGGCGTACATTTGGTGCAACGATAGGAATGCGTCGCTAACGAGTGTACTGAGCCAAACAGAAAATGATTTTCTGGACCAGCTTATTAACGAGACAAACCTTCTACCGAACCAAACATTTTACATTGGGCTTAGAGCGGTAAATGGTAGATTAGTATGGATAGACCAAAAGCCCTATAACTACACAAACTGGTACAACAACAGCAACATCCAGGAGATAGTGAGAAGAAACCGACAAAAGTGCGCTTATTACAATAATCAACACCAGTGGCAGCTGGATGATGGGTGCTTAACAAAGAGAATGTTTATCTGCAAACAGCCAAAATCGACATCAGGTATATACTATTTAAAAACACCCTGAAAAACCTGTAAATAAACTGAGTTACTGAGACTCCAAAACGAAGTACTAATATACTGTCTGCACAGACTTAGATGATTTGAACAGCATATGCGTGTATTATGAGAATCTAGCATTTTACGTACTCGATGGTTCAGTTGAACAACGGTCCTGCCGAGTAAATACAGCACAGTAACATTGCACTAACACTCATAATTTCGTCTAGACCAATCCAGCCAATTCTAGCCTCCTCCCTAAAGAGGGCAAAGCTCCTTAAGTTTGTCATGTTAACGGTATGCTGAGGATAAGTTACTCAGAAAATTGTTAATCATTATTCTTATTTTCAGTGGAGAATAATGTTATCACAACAGACCCCTCATGGAGAATGAGTCCAACAACGACCAGTGTCATGAGAACTTCAACAGAGAAAGAAACAACAACCTTTTCTACACAGGAAAATGTAAGCCATTGTCCACCTCAAGTTTAATTGTAAGATCAGAAGTAAACATTTTAGGCTGTTGGAGGTGAAAATCTGTTTTGTCGTCTGCAACGATTTGGCCCGCCTGCTAAACTTTACACATGTCTTTACAGACCAGCAGATCTAGAGTTTTTTAAACTTTGTAGCACCAATGCTTTTATTTTGCTTTCAATGCTGACAGGTTGAAAATTGGCAGGTTACACTACGTAACCATGGCTATCCAGCTATATATGTACTCAGTCGCGGGCTATTCTTAGGAAACTTTTGACACGTTAACACTCAGGCATCACTCTCGTCCTTTATGAGGGCCTGGGACGAGAGACAATTCGTGTGTTGCGGTTGAGCTCCAATCAGTGCGCGATTCTTTTCGTTGTTGTTTACAAACATGGTGTAACTTCGCTTTTGGCAACTTAGGTTATTATTGAGTTAACAAATATATTTTCTTCTCAGTCAACATGAAAATAGTATTTCAGTGATATTTTGAAAACTTGACACGATCGTGCTAAGTTGGGATTTCGTATTTGAAATGTGACTATTTAGCTAGAACTAGAAATAGACATTTCTGAAAAGATTTTAATGTGCACGTATAGCACAAGCAGCTGGTTTTAATGTGATTACAAATCTCTTACATTCTGACACAAAACTTTTCTTTCTTGAAAACAGGTTCTGATCCACTTTGTAGATAAAATAAAGGTTATTCTCATCATTCAATATTTTATAGCAAGTAAATAAATACATAAGCAAGAAAAGAATAGAGGGATAAGAAATGTTCCCTTAGTGTTAGTGTCATTTTAAAAGATGTCCATAATCTTCGTTAGCCATTTTTTTTATTAGCCGGACGAGGCCTTAAAGAAGTTAAACGAGGTACTTATCTCACTGGAAGGCGCCTCTTTCAATCAATCATCTGCCAAGAAAAATATGAAGGTATGTTATGAATAAGAGTGTTTCCAGTATCGGTATACAACAAATAATACCGCATGCCTTTTTTCTCGCAACAGATTTCCCAAATAGAGCAGTATAGCGGTGTCAACTTTTGCTTACTACAACAGGCTTATAAATAAAACGGTTAACCGGTTGCTATTGCTGTTATTTGCAGAAATTAGGAGCAGTTTTGGACAGTGTCGTGAGTTCTGGATCACAGGTACACTTGTGTTCAAGGGCCATTGCTGCTCAATGAGATTCCGGTTTAGACCTATTGAAGCAAAAAATGGAAAACTGATCCCCACGACAAGAAGAAGGGACTGAAAAAGACAACGAGTGTTATTTTACCTTGTTTGTGTTTCAATCTCTTTTCCTTGCCTTGGGGATCAGTTTACCGTTTGTTACGAAGTATCTCAAGATTTCACCGATCAGGATGTGGCACTCCCTGTTGTTTTATCGCTGTAGTCTTGCCTATATTAGGGGTTGTAAAGCATCGTGGCCTGTTAAATAACGTGACATTCATACTTTTATCTGTGCTGTGATTCTGTTTCCTGCTGCAGCCTGTTGCTCAACTTTCGCAAGTGATTACGATGGGTGAAAAAATTGGAGAGTTGATGGTGAAAGGTTTAAGAAGAGGAAACAATCTAACTGGACCAGCAAGCATTCAAATACAGACTGGCTCCTTAGGTGAGCTAAAGGTCGAGCTTTAGGACACTCAGATCAGGTTCATATTGTGGATCTAGACACCGAATATAGTGGCTGGATATATGGTTGTAGAGTCAGCAGAGCCTATGGACTAAGAATCATGTTAATCATTCTTTCTTTGAATAACTGGAAGCAAAGATTCCTCTTTGTATTAATTCATTATTTCCCTTACTCCTTTTAATGAACAAAACATTTTGTCGATAGATTGTGGAGTTTTGTTGTCTCCTTCCAAAAGAACACGTTTTTATCGCGACTTATGATGCCATCGATTCTTTATCTTATGCCAGTTCGAATAGGCGTTACAGAAAGACTCTATTTTATTTTATTTTATTTTAATTTCTGTTGGCCTTTCTAGTTCTTGGAGTGGATATATTACCTCCAGCTCCATTAATAAACAGCACAGAATCAGTGTCTTTTCCAAAAAAAGACAACCAGACCGGGAACATTAACTTACCCGCTTCATTGCTGTGGAGAGCACAACAGCAAGGTAATCACTAAGAATACTTCTCATTTTTCAGCATAGTGGGGCGCCATTAGGGGGGTCTGACTATCCTGTATCCCATTAATTTTTGGCCTAAATACCCCGTATCCCGTTAATTGCAGTGGTTTGTATCTCTAACGTTTATGTTCGATATCCCCGAATCTCTTGTTTAAATATCCCGTATCCCGTTAATTTTTCCCCCAATATCCCGTATCCCTATAATTTCTTACCCAAATATCCCGTATCCCAAAAACCCCTAATAGGACCTCCATAGTGGGCATAGCTATCTGTAACGCTGCGAGGGCAAGTGATTTGAACCATAGGCGTACGGGTCGGGGGGCAACCCCCCCCCCGCATTTCGGGGGTGCCCCCCCCCCAAAAAAAAAAAAAAATTGGGGCATCTCAGATTTTTTTGGGCAGCAAGAGAAATTTGGCAACTTGGGAGAATTTTTTGGGCAAATAGTTCACCGCTTCCCCTGGCAAAAAATTGCCCGTACGCATATGATTCGAACTGTTTCACATCCAAGTATTTGCAGAGAAATCGTGTTGTTTTGTAGATAGCTATTACATATGGTAACCTAAACAAAAATAAATAAAAAAAGTCGTAATTAAAGCTGTGGTGAATACGTACATTTATTTATTAACTAAAACTACATTAAACGCAAAGGCCAGCATGCTAACATTGGCATAAAACTATAACACTTTCCATTCTTCTTTATTGGTTGTTTGGATTTATTTGTTTAGATGGTGTGTCTGTTTCCAATCTACTGCTTTCAAATGTCACTGTAACAGCGGATCCTAAAACCACAAAGTAAGTCAACAACACATAAACTGACGTAAAGCATATGAAATAATTCACATATATGAACTGCGTATGTAGATGAAACAGAAAGTGAGAACTCATCATCGCAATGAATTTCCAATATAAGCAATTGGAAAAGAAACCTTAAAAATTCAGGGCTTCAACGGGATTGGAACCCGTGACCTCCACGATACCGGTGCGATGCCCTACCAACTGACCAATCAAAACATGCATCATTGTAGCCGACACGAAGAGCGGGAAAACGTGCGCTGTTATGATTTTATTTCTGGTACAAGTTTTTCACTAAGCGTTGTAAAACCAAAGAATGCAAAGCAAACATCGAGCAACTTTGACAAATTAAAAACCTTTCTGCTCTGTTCTAAGCTGGAGTGAAAGCAAACTGTCTTACGACCTTAAGCCACGAGTAACATAATAATATACAAACAATTTACTTTCAACAGGGTTTTGAACTCAGGAATCATTTCAAGCACAATTCTTTTTAACAATGGAACTAAATTTGAGAATTTGAGTGAGCCAGTTGTGATAAATCTTTCATCAGTTATGAAGGTATGATTTATCGAAAATAAAAGTCATCAAATAGCCCTATTAGCCCTATAACGTTTATTCTATTAATATATTCTGGTCTCTAAATCTGCAGTCCATATTGTCGACTATTGGGCAGTAGATTTTATTGGCGTTATTAAGTTTTGAACTCAAATGAACCGGCAGTTGCAGAGTTATATATTTTGGAACTTATTCTATTGAAGAACAACATCCAATTACAATGCACAACAGTGTCTTAATGTTTAAAGGCGCCTTACAAACATAGAAATTAAAAATTTAAAAAAAAACTTCAAAAGCACAAAAATATAATGTTGAGGCTGTTCATCTATATCGTATAACATCTACAACTAATTAATGTAGCTTTACTTTGTGATTTTGTATGAGACAATTTCTTTTGCAGGCAAATAATGATTCACGGACTTGTGTATTTCTCGATCTAAACACAGAGTAAGTATTAACTAGTTGCAACCGCTGGAAAGGGAAATTGCATTCTCTTTTGAAGAATGACCATCGTCGTGCAGTGTTGGAGATACTGGTCTCAAATGTGTCGGGATGTAGAATGCATCTGCTGCCGGGCCATTTCGAAAGTAACAATCTTTCGCGATTAGCTGACAAGGTTGAAATAAAAAATTGAACACTTTTCGTTACTGAATTTGTTATTCTAAGGCATTGCTTCTTCTAAAAAATACTGGAATATTTGTCTGATAAGAGGCGAGCTCTAAATGAGAACAAATAGCCACTTTGGTGAGAATTTTTTTACGAAGTGAAATGCTGCTGAAAGTGTAAGAGTGTATAGACCATTTCCTTGGGTTCATCTCGTTCGAGCCTAATTGTGTAAAAACCTGTGACTTTTTTCTTCGTTTCTTAGCTATTTTTTTTCTGTCCTATATTGTTTTGAGTTCTTTCTTATCGTTCTTTGTGGTGAGTTTCAATGGTTTTTACACCAATGATGAGCCATTTCCTCAACTCTATAAAACCCAGTGAAGAGAATATGGATTTCAGTTTGTCAGTTTAATTAGGGAAATGTTTAAACTAAGGCATGTTCAAGATGCAGTCTGCGTCTGATGTATTGAGGATTTGTGTTTTGCAAAGCTTTGTAAAAAACATGAAGAAACTTAAGAATCAATTTTCCTTTGGATTTGCAGCCCTCCATCTTGGTCCCCGTCGGGTTGTGTTGTGCACAAGGTCAGCTCATCACAAACAGTGTGTCACTGCTATCACATGACAAGCTTTGCTGTTCTTATGGATATCCATGGTGCTTATGTAAGTTGAAACTTAACATAACCTATTGACAGGTAATTTTTTCTGAATTAGGTTGAATGAGAGCAATATTAGTCCTGCTGCATTGTTCCTTTGAAGGGGTTAGTTTGGTGGTCAGGAACGAGTCACGACTGAAAGGCAGTGGTTTTCTCCAAGCCCAGGGAACCGGGAGTGATAAGAGGGATACGGAGGATGCTGAAAACACAGCAGCAGCCATATAGGAATTTGGCTGTCGGAATTCCCAGAGAGGGGAGCGAACCATAAAAGAAATCCGAAAGGGAGCGCCTGTACACAAAGAGATATCTTCCTATCCAGTGCGTCGCTATAGACTCAGTCTGCTCGCTCTGTAATGCACTACCAAGTCTCTTCACAGTCTACAAACTCGGTAATGACCAAATCACCGTGACACCCAACGTCCATGCAGTCAAAAGCGTAGTAGCACTGTAGCGTTGTCAAGCTTTTGCGCTGGACAAAATTTTTCGTTCCTTCAAAATATCGACCCACTCGAGCTTCATCACTTTGTATATGAAATGTTTTACTGATACTCCCATTATGAAAAAACGTTGGATTTAAAATAACCATATAATCAAAATTCACATAAGTTTTGGTGAATAATCTTCGTATTTGTCAGGACTCATTCGCGTTACTCTTTCCGCAGGAAGGTGACGCGATTTCTGAAGATCATAAGCTGGCTTTGTCGATCATTTCCATCGTGGGATGTTTGATCGCTTTCATTTGCTATATCGCCCTGCTGTTCTCATTCTACTTTTTAAGGTATCATCTACTCTTAACAGTCTCCAATGAGTTTATAGCACAGTCAAGCCTCATTGGAGTCGTTCTTAAAGGCATTGACACACGAAAGGACATGGAGGGTAATCTTCGGGCATGTCTCAGCGCCATTTAGCAGAGACAAATTGTAGCAGGGACATGTTTAAGTTTCATATTTTTTCCCTTAATTATAATCTTTTTAATCGATAGTGCTTATTTTCATAGCTTTTGATTCATTTAGCTGTACATAATCTTCCTTAAAACATTTTATCCAGGAGACGAACAGAGACATTGCGCATCCATATGAACCTTGCAGCAGCCCAGAGCCTCGCAATCTTCTTTTTTCTTGTCAGCTTTCCTGGAATTCGGATAAAGGTACGTTAAAAACTCTTTCAGTTGCATCTCTCCACTTCCTTCTTATTAAAATAAGCAGGGATACACATTCACTCCTTCCTCCTCCCCGACTCGCCAGCAAGAAAGGGCACGCATCTTCACGTTGGACATTCGATTGAGCGCTTAAAGTAATCTTAATGTTAAGGCTACCAAATGGGTCCCAAATGCCTCCTGTGCACAGAGGTATTTAGTAGACTTTTCAAGCGTGCTTTATTGTACTGGCACTTTCATCTTAAACAGTCTGCGCTAATTTGCCAAATAAAAGTTTTTCTCGTCAACTAAATTTCCGACACTTATTAATTAGGAAACTCGACCTATTATCTTTTTTTCTTGTTCAGGGCATTTGCTACACCTTTGCTGTTCTTCTTCATTATTTTCAACTGGCGTCATTTTGCTGGATGATGGTAGAAGGTATTAATCTGTTGCGTGGGATGGTGAAAGTGTTTCGAGTTACCAGTCGATTGAAAATGTATTCTCTCTGTGCTTGGGGTAAGTACACTCAAGTTATTTTAATCCATATTCGTAGTTACGAATGAAAACATTAAGATTAAATTTTTGATTTTTAGATAAAGAACTTCGTGGCATGTTGAGTGACAAATTGTATATGCGACACAGTGCAACGGATGTTAAACTAATGACTGTTGTCCACTTTATCTATCAGGTCTTCCTGCTATTGTGGTAGTGGTAACAGCAAGTCTTACCCGCGATCAATACCTAAGAGATGACTTGTAAGTTGACGAAGTGTGCCTGATTTTTAAACCGTGTGAAACAACATCCTCTTTGAATTCTTCTCTTAGTCTGACAAACTATTTGCGCAGAGAGCGCGGTTTATTTTGTTCACCCTGTGATTTAGGTGAGCTAGTTAAGAAACGGCGCCGGAACGCGAGTGCATGGCAGTGAATTAAACATTTTTTGCCAATCTTGGCTTCTTTAGCGCATGAGCTAGCCTCGGCGTATTGCGAGTACAGTACGCACGAGGATCTCTTGCTCGTAAATTAAGTTAAAAACGACTTATATTGGAACAAGGATGTGCACTATAAAAGCGGGAACATCGGTGACGAGACGACAGGTCAAAATAAACCAGCTTTCATTCCACCTAGAAAATGGCTCATTTTCGATTGAAATAAGACGTACTAGAAAAGGGTTAGGTTTCTGGACAGACTTATAACTTGCAGTTGTTCGGATCACACAAGCCCCGAATGTCAGGAACATTTTTATATTGATCTATGCCCTTAATTCGCATTTTTTTCTTGGTCATTCAATTAAACTGTGAGTAGAAAGCGTTGAAGTGGAGGCAAATTCTCTAAATACAAAAGTTCAAGTTCAAGTTTCCATAAGATGATGCCAATTCGATATCGCGTAAGCAAAAAGAGCCAAGCGCCTTTTATAGTACATATACCGGCGTTGAAGTTAATTACTCTTTAACTGTTTCAAGTTTTCGACAAACTGACTGTTTGTGTTCCCCCGGCAGCTGTTGGATTTCTCACCAGATTATTTGGTCATTTGCTGGACCATTGGCCCTTATATTGGCGGTGAGTAACAAGAACATTTCCGAGCCACATCCGAGCCACATACTGCGACCCTCCCAAAAATGCAATGGGCGTTTTACAGGAGCAACTTTTCTTGAAGGACTTTAAAACTGTTTGGGCCAATTATTTTGATACCAAAACTCTTAGTTATACCTGGTTAGGTCTGAATTGGGACCGGTGGATAGCGTTATTCAGCCTTTGAACAACTGGTCGCTGATGTTGTAATATAACTTCAAAAGCGATGTTCTCGGATCACGCGGTTTGGAATTCTACTCATCAGAACTGTGATTTTCGGGCCGGTTTATTTGACCTCAGTGTTGGTGAATAGCAGAGGATATTTACCTCGCGATGCTCTTCGGGGCTCGGTCAAATAATTTATTGAATATGGCTGTTGTTTCAAGTGTTTCAAATCTAATTTACATTACATGATCTGTCTTTTCACTTTGAAAGGTGAACTTGGCTGTTTTGGTTGTGGCTATCAAGATAGTTGTACGAAGGGCTCGTTACAAGGAATCTAGCTCAATATCAGCCTTGGAACTAGAAATAAGGTACATTATGAAAGTAGATTGGTTTTTGACCTGATTGGTCAAAACATGTCACGTGATGCAGCCAAAATAGGGAAATATTGGAGGATGTCCCTACACAAATCCCCCAGTCTCTCAAGCAGGGTGGCGTGTGTGAAAACATTGTATCGATTACATGATTTCAACTGCACTTTGGAATAAATAAGCACGAGTAAGGGGTAAACTTGAGGTGTACGAGAGAATTTAAACGGTCCTGTGTTCTTGTCCTCGGCAAGGTCTCAATAACTGCTAAATGGGCTGGTCGATAGTAATTAACGTTAAACTACTTGCCGTTTTTTCCTGTTAAGAGCTGCGTTCAAGACATTAATAATCCTGGTTCCTTTGTTGGGTGTGACATGGATCCTCGGGTACATCTCTATACATAACAAGTCCCTCGTCTTCCAGTATCTTTTTGCTGTTATTAACTCTTTACAGGTAAGGGTAAATTAAGAACTGGCCACAGCATGATTTTAGAAAACTCCGTGTTACAGAAACGTAATACCCGATATCATGTAAAAAAATATATCTAAATAGAATTATTTTTGTGAGCATGTTGAAGGGCCCTAGTCAGCCACACTTTTGTTATTGTTTACATGCAAAAGTTTCAGTATTATATTTTACGCGGAGGGAGTCGAAACGAAGGAGACCACGGAGAAACTTGCTAAAGGTAATTACATTTGTTTAAAGTACTTCCAGGAACATAACAGTGCAGTGCAATAAAATTTTGCGTCACCATACAATTTCCATAATTTCGATGGAATCAAAAATGGCGGAGGCTGACTAGGTCCCTTTAACTTACAGTTCCTTGAAACATAATTTTTGTCACCGTTTATAAATAATCCAGACACAAGGACGTTTCTGTTGGCATTATCCAATCACCATTTTAAAGCGTCGCCGTGGATTTATTTTTTGTTACTGTTGATTAAACGACCGTTAACTTCACTGGTCATAAAATGAAGTAACCTTAAAATCCAGTTTCACATAACTACTACTGCATGACACTTCGATTGTGACTTCATGTTTATTTTTGGTGCTTTTTCAGGGGCTCTATTTCTTGATTGCTCAGTACTGCTTTGATGACGATGTAAGTGTTTTTTTCTCGGTTTTTCTCGTAATTAATAAGTAATGTACAGTCCTGGCCCCTGGGTGAACACATGTTGGCGACGTTCCTTTGACTATGCTAAGAATGTTCGAGAATTATTCGTACACTTTAGTGGTCAAAGTTCATTTTACTCCACAGGAAACATCACTGACTCTGCACCTATAGGAAGGAAATAAAACTTGACAATTAAGTTTTGAAGTATCTGTTACCTAAGTCCATCTTTTCGAAATATTTTGCGTATTTCCTGATTGGTATAGCCACGGACCATTTGACAAGTAACCCAAAATTGAAGTGTTTGAATGCGTTATCAGCACAAGGATAAGCACTTGAGATGTTAAAAGAATACGGAACGTTTTTATTTTTTCGTCTCATGCTGGTGGTATCCCCTTTGCATTTTACTTGAATAAAAAATATATCCCATAGAATAAAAAACTGTTTTTTCTTCTACAGATCCAGACCAATGCACGTCGTGCATCCACTCGAGTGAAGCGTATGTTCACCTTGTCGACATCGAAGTCGACCAGCTCTTTTAGCACACCTCGCGGAAGTAATAAAAAAGCTGCAGTTTCACCACAGCAAAAGCTTGCAGGCGAAGATGAAAACAACCCGAGACAAGGCTTTAACGATCAAGACAACAACAACGAAAAACATGTGGATTGCAATCAACAAAATAGTTTAGACCAGGAAAAAGATTTAAATGTCATTCCCTCCAAGCTACAAGAACGAACAACAGATGACCAAAACATCAAGGTTGATTCTGCACAAGAGGAAATTGACCAGAAGCAAAATGTCAGTGACACACGCTTTTAGCTGAATCTCATTACAGGATGAACTGTGGATTGGAGACTAGAACAATTGAATTACTGTCTTGGAGTTTAGTTGAGTTCATAAAGAGTTCAATATAAACTCGATGCGTTGTGTTATCTATCGCCTGGAGAACACAGTACAAGATTTACAAATGGTAATAAATGTACATAGCCAAACAATGTTAGGTGTACTGTAAACAGCCATCTTTCTTGCTTACTAAAAGGGGAGTGGTTGCTTGCAAGCAGACTAACGTTTCGCAGTTACTGCGCGAGAGCCAATGGGCATGTACCAGAATTTCAAGACCGACAGAATAGCCCAATTTCCATATTTCAAATTCAACCAAAAATAATAGACATAACTACGAGGCTCTGGGGAATGACTTACTTGACTTAATCCTCTTTGCCCCTCGAGAGGCATTCCCGACCTCGTTGTTAGCCATTCTTTCAGCTTCGTCCCAAGTTCTCCAGATGTTTACCAACTCCTTCATCAACAGTCCGTCTCCACAACTGCTTTGGTCTTCCCGGTATTCTTTTCCCCTGGGGGTTCCATTTCAATGCCATTCTAGTGGTGTTTCTTCCTTACTTCCTCAAGGTATGGCCTATCCATCTCCACTTCCTTCGTTTCATGGTGATTCGTACATACTCCTGCCCCGTTCTTGCCCATAACTACTCGTTCGTGATGACATTTGGCCAAACGATGCCAAGTATCTGTCGGATATATTATTCACAAACGTCTGCACTTTGGATAGAATAGTTTTGGTTAGCCGCCAGGTCTCTAAGCTGTAGAGAAGCACAGATTTGACATTAGAGTTGAATATCCTCAGCTTCGTCCTTAGGGATATGGCTCCTGCTTTCCAGACCGCTCTGAGACATGCGAAAGCTTGCTGTGCTTTCCTGATACGTGCCATGATATCCTCTTCAGTTCCTCCCGTTACACTCACTATACTGCCAAGGTAGGTGAAGTCGTCTGTCCGTAGAATGTCCTCGTTCCCTTGGTAGAGAGGGATCGAATCTCCAGCCTTGATTTTCATTTCTCGGGTCTTTCCGGTGTGAAGTCCAACTCCTACAGAAGCACTTTGTAGCGCTGTCATCTTCTCCTGTATGCATTGAAGCTTATGGCTTAGGAGACACAGATCGTCAGCGAATTCCAGGTCTTTGAAGCTTTGTTGTTAATGTCCACTGTATACCAGTACAGTACCAGTTCTTCCCGATCCATAAGCTTGTCTGGTAACCCAGTCCAGGACCATCAGGAAAAGTATGGGCGAAAGCAGGCACCCTTGTCTTACTCCGGTTCTGACTGGAAACGACTCCGTCACGGATCCATCGCGAATCGCCTGACACTCAAAGTAGTTGAATGAGCATCGAATGATGTTTATGATTTTTCCCGGTAGTCCATTATGCTGCAGAATTTGCCACATAACGTCCCTGTCAACCGAATCAAAGGCCTTTTCAAAATCAATAAAGGCCAGGAAGAGCCCACTGTTCCATTCCAATTGCTGTTCTGTTCTGCAGCTTTAACTGGAATTCCCTTCTAGTTTCCTCTTCCTTTAGTTTTCCAACGCAATATCGTCTTCTCAAGCTTATTTTCTCTTAGAGGCCGCAAGCTTGAGCTTGAGTTGTGCGACCACGAGATGGTGGTGTTAACCCACGTCCGCACCCCTCTTTACTCTCACATCCTGAAGAGCTTTTCATTGTTTGTTTATGCCCCATCTCATTGCTGATGCAAAAATCAGGAAGGATTTCACCGTTCTCATTCATGCGGCCTAAACCATGCCGCCCCATAACAGTTTCCATATCAGTGTTGTGGGGAATAAACCCCACAAACTCCTCGTGCTGAGGTCTATTGTTTTAGGCTGAATTCAAAAAAATCCAAATTGGTGGGTTTACCTCGGTGTAGAACCCTGTGCCTTTTTCTTTGTTTTTCTGTTCTATATTGTTTTGAGTTCTTTGTTGTCTTGTTACTTCTTTGTTTTACGTTACTGGTGAGTTTCACAGGTTTTTACATCGAGGATGAGCCACAGGACAAAGCAGCTGAGAAATTTACCAGGAAGCCGCCACGTGCACCACGTGATAATTTCACATTTTGCTCTCTCTAGTATGCTTTGGATCTCACCAGTCAAGTAAATCCTCATTTTCTCGTAAATTTCCTTGGTTGTGAATCGAGCAATAACTTCCTTCCTGGAAATAAATATAAACAAATTCCCAGTGCAGAATACGAAACAATCGTGGAAAATTGGTATTTAGTAAGCCAATCTTGAATATAATCAAAATGATACATAATCAATAACTGCGTATAAACGAGGTGCAGTTGCTCCTAAACGAGCACGGGGATCCCCCATTTATATTTCAAAATTTTAAGTTCCTATAACACAAACAATCGATAAGCCAAGTTGGTGTAGGTTCTATTTCTGTTGAATGACCATAAGAATTATTGTTCTCCGTATAATTGAGCAACCATTTGAGTTACGTTTAAAACCAATATATAGACTGCCCACTCTGAAATGACCAATCACCTCTCCATATTTTAAAGTGCACCCAACCCTAATTTTAATTATTGCTGAAGTTGAAATATCTAGGTAAATGTAGTTGTTCTGTTAAAAACAAATCGATTTGGTTACATTCTCTTTTTTCTGTGTCCTGTTGAAATGTCAAAAATCGCGCCAAAACGGAGCTGTTCTTGACCCACTACCGAGTAAGGGGCATGGGTCTAGTCACGTGTTGTGACGTAACGTGATGTAGTTTCGGGAACACGCTTTTGCGGATTCTTGCGTGATATTGACTGATTTCCTCTTCACTGTGTTGATTGGACGTAATTTTTTTAAAGATTGCTCCAAATCAGGGTTTCAACGGGATTCGAAACCATGACCTCCGCGACACCGGTGCGATGCTCTACCAACTGAGCTATGAAGCCACACATTGGGAGCGAGGCCAATTTAATTAGAAGTCACTGCGATGATCATCTCTAACTTTCACTGAAATACTCTAAAAAACATACATATTCATGTAAGAGATAAAAATGGGAAAAGGTACAGTACGCTTTCAAGTCAAATCTAACTTTTGCTGTTCAGTGTCTGTTATTTTCTCGTTAATTTCTTGCTGTGATTCGTCTTGGGGAAGACTTTCGTCAGGTAACACCACTTTTTCCGACTCTTTTTCTTGGTTAGCAGTTTCCGTCTCTTCACCATGGCGAGGCTTTTCGTCTTCTTCCAGTGTGGTTTCCTGTGGCATCATTGGTTGAAGCAGTATCTGTAAGCTGCTAATATCAAGAGAGCTGCTACTATACAAGCCACTCAAAGCTGAGTGTGGAAATAACGCCTCTAAACAGCGCTTCATGTATGGCACAAGCTGTCGTCCTAACACTTGACAAAAATTTGCAAACGCCACTCTTTCTGTTTCATTGAGAGCTGCTGCTTCTGTTCTGTAAAAATAAAAAGAAATATTATAAAGTATTTACCTTACAATTACGCCAAGCTATAATTAAATTATTATTGCTTTTCTCATAAGGCATTTTATCTTCAATACTGTATACAAACAAATGTATCTCTCTCTGAGTACCAGGTAACATAAAAATATTGTTTAGCTGCAAAAAGTAGCTTTTCTCACTTTTTGGTAAAAGCCGTGTTATTAAACGATTTTCTTTTGTTATATAAAAATTACTTCTAGTATCCAAGCTGAGGACTGCATGGAGCATGTCTCAGAGCGAAACTAGAAAATCTCTTAGACGTGTCATGTAATGTTATACTATTCATTAGAAGGGTCAGTAGCTTGCTTACCTGTGGAAGGAACATGTTGTCTGTATGATGGCCTCGAGTGCAGATTGAACACTATCAGTAACCACTGACACTAGCGACAGTGGGACACAGTGTCTCAGCCCATTGAATGCTGAAAGAACACCGTTAGTGAAGGTTGCCAGTGGTGGATGCTGTAACAATGCAACTGGAGGATATAGCTCATCGGGCTGTTACAGAAATAAAATAAAAAACGTGACCTGCTTAAATTGAGATACACTCCTAACCACAGATCCCAACACAACACTGTCTATATTCAAGGTAGTGTTACCCTTCTATCAGTTTCCACATAGAGAAAAGAGCATCACTTAAGTTCACTTATTGTACTCCATAGAAATTTAAGGTTAGATTTTCCTCAGGATTAGTCAGCCAAATGACATTATAAAATAATAATGAACAGAACGGTACAAGTGGCAGACAACATGCACAAGACAGTTCAACAGAACCAGGTAAGTAATCAATGTATGAACAGAAAAAGGCAACCAAGAAGAACACCTCAGTGACAGTCCAAATACAGCAACATACCTTTGTTGTCACTGTAGAAAGCACTGTGGATGCAACCGCAGTAGGAACAGGCTGGAGTGAGTACGACTTCATGGCTTCATTAAACCTTAATTTCACAAGAAATGACATACATTAATTACATAAATACAAATCGTCACTCTAAGGTCATATGCAGTTGGCAATTTGACATGTCTTTGCTGTGATCATAAAAACAGGTTAAAGAAAAGAATAAAGTAATGTCATTAAGCGATTTCAAATTTCCGCTGTACCAAAACCACTCACTGATCAAATAACAAAACAATGATTAAACTCGGTTATTGCAAAATATTGCAATTTGTCAGCGTCTCAAAGATCGGTTATTTGCCTGGGCCTTCATAGTTGAAAAAGCACAATACTTTCTCAATCTTGTCCAATAATTGTTAATTACACTAGCTGTGTGCTTGCGTTCCAAATCAAATCCAACGAGATACCCAAGGATGATAAAGACAGGGGGAGACAACTCCAACAAACAATGTTTGAGCAACAAAATCTTCAGATTCCCGGAAGAATTATTTTTCTTCCGAAACAGGCCTTCTTGGGGTTGACACTGTGATAGAAGGAGAAAACCAAGACTATGAAACAGGAAATAACAGGCACCTGCTGGTGGCATCATGTAATGCTGTGTTGAATGACCGCAGGGCAGCAGTGTGGAAAAGAGGAGGAAGCAGTCCTCTGAAGTCCGCTCCTACTCGGCTGAATGACAGGCCAAAGTACATACACTGACCCAACAATGAGTCAAGTCGATTTCCAACACCGCGCTCTAGATCGTTTTCTAAAGTCTTTAAGAACTGCTGGACCTACATGTAAGAATAAAATAAATTAATTTTTATCTAAATGTAAGAAATATCATGGAATCGTTTTCAGTTTCATCCCACTTACTAAGTGGCATGGGTGTACGCTGCTGGCGATGTTTAGCGCGCGCTGATGTGAAGCGAAATGGCGTAAGCGATCAAGGCAGAGAGAAGAAAGTGTAACTTTACGAGTTTACTCTCCTTTTTAGTGCAGAGTGCACTATTGGGATGATGTCTTGTGGGCTGTCCTCTTCTAACCCACTAAGGAACTATGGAACTATGGCGCTAATGTGTAAACTTTAATGTTTGTTTTATTAATTGACACCAATTAATTAATTAGTCTTGTGGAGGGGGTGGAGGGCTAGTAGGAACCTGTGTACACTGTACCACGTAAAATGCTGGTATCTGCACTACTGCTCCTTGAACATCTAAAGGTATATATGTTGTGGTTTAAATTTATCCCTGGTTTAAAATTTTTTAAACCAGTTTGATTTTTATTTCCCTTTGTCTCATGTTGATTAGCATAATCTGAAACAGAGGGAAATCAATAGCAAACTGGTTTAAAACCAGGGATAAATTTAAACCACGACATATATATGTTTCAGAAAACACCATACCCACCTTGTGGTACTATCTTTACAGTCCCTAGAACAAAGCGATTTGCAGTTTTGAAAGTAATGTGTTTTTCAGGGTTCAAATAAAGAGAAGTGTATTATTTCCAGCGTCTTGTCTATTTCTCCTTTTAATGGACACACGTACAAACGTTGTCCAAGCTTTCCCCCAACTTTGTCACAGTACGGTAAACTTGCTAAATTTGAAGGTATCGTTGTTTAATCTTTTGCATTAATGGCTAGTTCACTGAAAAAGAAGAGTCAAAACATTGATGTTTGGATAAAACTTTTTTCAAGCTTGAAGCAAGGAAAGTTCCCAAATATTGCTGTAGACTCCGTGGCGTCTTCCAAGAACTGCAAATAAATTTAATTATTATTTGAGGTATTTAGTTTTCACCAGTGCTGGAAACTCTGGGTGTCGGTAAAACGCCGACTCGGGGTCGGGGTAGGGGCCAGGGGCTGGGTCGGGGTCGGGGTCGGGGTCGGGGTGCTATTTTTCATTTCTCCGTTATTTTTTAAAATGTGTTATTTGTCTTGTTTGTTTTAATTATTTTTTTGTTTTGCTGCTTTCTAGAAGGCTGCAAAACATTATGCCGGCAGATGAGAATGGTGAGTGTGTAACAACAGGGAAATCAAAACAAGCCAAGGCTAATCAAAGTGAATGGAAACAAATTGACCCTAGCTAATCGTACGATCCAAAACACATGAAATAAGAAAAAAAGAACTCTACTGGAACTCAACACTCGGGTAGTAAGTTATTGCCCTTTCGTCTTAGCTTTCTCGTCCTCCCAAACTTCCACTCGTGTTTCTATAACTCGATAGAAACCTGGTACATGTTTTCTATTTTTTAAATAAAAGCTACAACTTACTACGATAAACTACGTATACAGATTAATCTTCTATAATTGAAAATATGACTAACTAAATCTCATGAAGAAAAAGGGTTATTTTCTTATGCAAATACTGTTCAATCACATTTGCAAGAAAAGTAAAAACAGTCATGCAGTGCATACCTTTTGCACAATCCAACAGTGGAACAAGTTACTGTAAATTGGACTGTCCTCATTTTCCATTGATAATATTGGGTCATCATCAGAGAATATAGCTCGATATTGTGTGACAATGTCGAACAAATGTACACGGCTAGTTTCAATTGTCTTAGTAATGTGATAATAAGGGTCATCTGAAGGAATTGATGCCAGAACACTCTGCAGCCACGCATCACGGGCTTGAAGGAACTGCAGACAGAACAGGTACATTAACTCAAATTACTGGCAGGGTAATAGTATACAATTACTTGTCTCTGCATGCACCTATCTGTCACGTAACTGGCATGCGATCACATGGGTGTCCAATTACAGTTGGGTATCCATATATCCATTATACTTCAAATTGGGTACCTGTATCTGGAAACCTACGCCATTCGCATGTCAATCACATGCACTTGGATGGATTCTTTTTGCTGTTTCCCTACAGTTTGTAAAACCTTTTTCACATGGAAGAGGTTCTTAAAGATTTCCTAACCTAAAAATTGTTATTGATATGATTATTTAATTATTTATTGGACCTTGTGCTGTACAATTGGGGGATCCAGGAGTAATCATGCTCGTAATTTCAAATTTTGAAATTATACTCATGCAATTGCTCCCTGAATTGTACTCCACTCACTACAATTACAATCACTTGCTATCATTATAATGGGGCTAAATGTAATTTAGGCAAGGTTAAACTCGAGACAATGCTGGCCAGCGGTTTCCCACTATTGTTAGGGGCGCCCTGATAGTATTTGCAGGGCCGTTTAGCGATTTACAGCTCTTGTGCAAAGGTCAAGCAATTGCTCGCGTGGTTTTTCGTGCTGGATTGCTCTTGCTCCCAGCCCCTCCCTCCCTTTGGTAAGTATTGGTAAGTATGGGTAAGGCCCAACTTGCCCGCTCTCCACTGATTTCTATCAGTGTGACTGCCTTGGTGGTGGTGGCCGCTCACAGGGTTGTCATGGTTACCTCACGCCCCCTTTTTGCTGGCGGCCCCCCACTGAGCCTTATGGCACCACCCTCCACACTCATCTATTGGTGATGAGTTTAAATGATAATTATCATATTCATACCTTGATCCTTAACTCAGATTCAGAAAACAGGTCAAGTCGCCTGAGGTATCCAATTACACGCAAACAAGCAGGCAGCTGAATAGCAGAACGGAGCTGCTGCAATAGCTGAGAAAGCATCAACTTAGTTGATGACTGCACAACTTCTACAATGTTCTGAATGATGGGAATATTAGAGAGCTTCTTCTCCAATCTATGAACATAAGAAGAAAGTTCCAAAGCTTCTTCATAGTAACCATTTCTGACACATGAGTCCATAAGCTGTGAATCAAATTGACGGACAATCAGAGTTAATATAAGATGGCCTGCCTGAATTTTGGTGTTGAAAACAATTAACATACAACATTGCATCAATTGTATGAGTAAATCATTAGACGTACCTGTGAGATTTCCAATATCTCCAGTAGTTGTGTGTGACGTGCTAACGTAAGAGAATTTAAATGACGACTGCAAATGAAAAGAAACTGTTACCAACCCAATGTACAAAACAGCAGGAACAAAGTTAAGACTGCAGGTGTTTACCTGGTGTTTATTTCTTGGGCTGCCTTCATGAAATTGCTGCATGTTTCTGAAAATGTTGGTAACTTGTCCAACAGGGATTCGACATGTTTTTCCACTGATACAAACTGAAAGACATTGCCTCATTTATAAATCATTGCACAGCTAATACACTACTCAAAATCTCTTTTATTGTCCATTACAGAATGCCAGACCATAATTATTTCCAAAATCACAATATTTGTGTGGTTGCTATACTGTAACCCGCTGCTTTTAAGCCCTGGGCTTATACAACTTTGTAACGGGTTTTAGGAGGGCTTATAAATGGAGAGGTCTACATCTGAGGGGGCTTATAACCAGAATAGAAAATTCACTTTTAAACAAGCTATAGCAGTGTTGATCAAAATACACGCTTTGCATTATTTTATTGGTTTTTGATAGCTTCAAAACGTCATGTAATAAATCAAATTCATTTCAATACATTTGGATGATATATTCAAAGGTAACAAACCCAGCACAATTTCTGTTGCTTGCTAAATGAATTGTAGTTCAAACATTCTCAATAACTGCAGAGCAAATTACTTTCCTAAAACATTCTGAATTAACAAATGTATAACTAGATGTAGCATAGATGATAGAAGATTTTCACCTTCTGACAGCAAGACAGGTCCACTGCTGTCATTTTGAAGAAGTTAGAAGGGAGCTGAAACTAACATGGTCTGATCAAGCGATGACAATGAATGACAAGTAGTTAATTGGGAACAAAACTAAATTGACCCAAAACAGGCAGTATTTTCAGCCACTAATGGACACAGATAAACCTTTTCTTGAACTCATGCTTTACGATTTGTGTTCAATATTTTCTGTTTTATTAGTTTTGACGTTTAATTAACAGAAATCCCTTTTCTAGGTATGACAGTGCTTATTTGTGAGAGGAAGTTGATGAAATTGGTAATCAATGAGAATTGATGACAGTTGATGATAGTCAATGACAACCAATGGCAATTAAAAAAATCAAAGTTTTGGTCATCCATTGGTCATTGATTTCTGATGTCAATCAATTAATTATTATTGATTGTTATTGATTGCTGTTGATTATCAATTTTAACAAATGATCTGGCCAGGAACTAAATGTACAGTAGGTTGTTTTTATTGATGGTGAGCAGGGTATTTTAGAATGCCTATCGACTTTTATTAACTTAAAGGTTGCATAATTAAAAGATTATTTGAAATTAACAGCCATACTCTAAAACATAAGCAAGCGAATATTAAACGTTAAAAGCTGACGTTTCAGCGTCATCATGACACCATTCTCGAGGCAAAATGAATAAGTAATGCAAAGATTTGATTTCTATAGTCTCTACGAATTAGCATAAATAACAAAGGATCACAAGTTCTTCGAGTGAATACCTTTGCACGAATCGAGTCCGTTTGCACATTTAGGGCTTGTTGAATGTTTTCAACTTAACTGGCTTGTACTAATTACAGGCTGTACCTTGAGAGATAAATTGCCAAGCATTTGCTAATGTGTTCCCATGTAAGGTCACATAAAATCTTTCAATTTATATTTGTCCCTCTCTTATTATTAATTTTATTGACTTACATCATGGAAAATCTCTTTGGAACATTCTGCAGTTTTGATGAATGTCTTGTAGTTATGAAAAGCCAAGTGTTCAGTTTGTTCCAAAATCTGTGCCTTTTCTTCTGCAAGTCGTTCTGGCTCTCGACCTAATAACAGCATTTTTGAAAATTTTATTTTAACTAGCCTGGCATTGTTATGCTTGTGTAAATAAATGCCATACTGTATAGAGGAAAGCTTTAAAGAGACGGCATCACGAAAATGGGAGGGGGGCATACATGAGAGGTAGGTTTAATCAGGGTTGTCAGTAGGTTTTTGAGTAGCAGGTTCCATCCAAACAGTAGGCGGCTATTTTCATTTTATTTCTCCAATATCATGCTTAGAACTGACCTACTAACATTCAGAGTAGCCGGCGCAGTATTCGGAATAGCAGGTGAAATGCGCCAATTTATGGTAAATTAATGAAACTAGACAGGGTTTTATTGTGGGTACTGTCCATAATTTGGACAAAATTAGCTATGACTAATTTGGACAAAATAAGCTATGAACAATTTTGATAAAATAAGCTATGAATAATTTTGAAAAAAATGAATAAGATATGAACAATTTTGATAAAACAAGCTATGAATAATTTTCATTGATAAAAGATTTCCTACAAAATTTTATACCTCGTAAAAATTTGTCATACATGTATATCTTAATACAAGAATAGAATAGAATATTTTAAAGACAGGTACAATGTGTAGCTATGTATATGCAAGAATGTAACAATCACTGAATGACAAATAAACGAAATTCCCTGTTAAATGTAACACAATGCATTGTCAATGGGATTTCAGTGTCACATGTTAAGTTAGGAAACTCAGTCTATTTCTTGTCGGCTCCCTTCAGTTTTTTACACAACTTCTAACATACCAATACTGTAAAATTGTTATTTAATATTGTAAATGACAGAAGTTTACATGTCACACTTAAAAATACTTTCCTTACCTAATTTTTCTACACTAGAAGCACTCAGCTCTGCCAGATACAAAGTAAAATCTGGGCTCTCCTTCCATGTTTCTGAAATCAGACATTAAATACCAACCCTGGTTACAACTTTCTCTGTGTTGATTAGCTAAAAGCAGTTTTCTTGTTTACTTTCAACTGGAGGGGTTGCAAATGGTCCTTCAAAAAATGGCTTGTGTCCAGGATTGATTAACAAGTACTTAATATTAAACAAAGTTAATTGACATTTACTTCATAGCTGACAGAATTCCATATGTTTTGGTTCATGTTTAACAATGTGGACATTGTCCATTATAAAGAGCGTGCATACAATATATCTGCCAGAAGACAGATGAACATAGTTTTATCTGGACATGTCAAGGGTACAAAAGTCTCAAACTGGCAGAGAAAGATATCAGCCACATCACCTTCTTATTTGGCTCTTATCAGCTGCAACTAGTTTACCAGGGATCTTTAGGGGTGACAGGGATAATTGGTCATTTAAACATGTACTTCTGGGATGCATAAAATTTGGTTAGACCCCTAAAGGAGACCCAGCTGGCCCAGACTCAAGAATTTTCTGAGCACTAAAAGATACTGCCTAATTTTTATGACTGACCAGTCTGGACAACCAACACAACAAGGCAGCAATATTTATTTCTTCATGAGCAACCATCAACAGTTCTGTAACAAACACCCTAAGTCAGCCTGGGGAGAAAAATAGTGCCACCCACTGGCCACCCAAGACAAAAAGGTTTTCAGGATTTCAGGATTTCAGGATCTCAGGTTTTTAGCCCTGCACACATCACCAAAATCTATTATTTACATCACTTATAGAGAGCCATTTTCCCTGTTCAGGCCTATTTTTTTACCATAACCGCAGAAATTCTTGCACGCTCACTGGCTAATATTCACGGTCAAAAAAATTCATTGAAACGCACGATGATGTAGTGACACCATCACACGCTCTTGTTGAAAACTTTCAAAAAAAACTTCAACCACTCAAACTGCTTGCAGTCCTCGTTGCTGTTACTTCTCCAAACTAAGCAAAAGATTGCATCCCAATGGCCTCCTTTAAAGAGGAAATCATCAAATTTGTTTTCAAGATGAATATGGATTCGGTTTGAATTAATCTGTGAAGGGATTTAAAACACCAAAGTTTGATGTGAAACTCGTTGAATGGGATCATTTATTTTGCCGTGTTCTGCTGAGGCACTGTGAGTGGACTAAACTTTGTAGTTATTTTAATTCATCTGGTTTTCGAGAATTTTAGAATGGAATAAAGGTTAGTTGTTAAAATTCTGTTTCTTCACTTTGGTTTTGAGTTACCTTACATAGTTTGAAGTTTGATTCTGTAAGTTTCAAATCATTTTCAGAAAATTATTTCAGGTTCGCTCGCACTTTTACTTTGTGAGAGCAAGTCTTTGCCATTACTTTTTGGCTTTGTTTTGTTATGGTAAAAAAACAAATAGACGTGAGCTTGTTGTGGTACGGCCCTGTAAATTGTCGACCACTTTATATTTCTTCATCACATTGTCAAATTTGTTTGTGCAGACTCACTTGGCCGTGGCGGCCTTAACCGGAAGATATTTGTTTACAAACATTGTTGTTATTTAAATAGCCAAGAAGTTAAACAAAAGAGTTCTTGGTTTCACTAGCCAATAGTTTAACGGTTGGCACATTAATAACAATGGGTGACGTCACTGATATCTTCCCTAAAATAAATTATACGCATTTTTATCACTTATTAATAAATTAATCGCGAGCCAACAGATATTACACCCAGGAAAAAATTAGAGGATTTGTATTCATCAGGTCTTGGACCATTCGAATCCTGAGCCGAGAAAGAATGATGGTTTATAATGGCTAGCCAGGACAAGATTGCGCCGTTTATGTTGGTACCTTACTTGCAAATTTATGCATCAACTACATGTAAGAATTACCTTGAAAAGAATCCTTGAAAATGGTTTTAAAAAGACTATCATCGTGTTCTGTAGAGACCATAATTATCAAAGCTGCCACTTGGCACTTGCTACGTGTATGATTACATGAAGTACCATATTTTGGCAGCAAACACCGCTGGCTCAACTCTCAAGGACTCGGACTGGGAAACCAAACATGGCGGAAGATTAGGAAACGAGGAGAAACAATAGCAAATTTATTGGAAATATGGCGCTTGATGGCGAAGAGAGTACCCCAGTACCAAACCTAGCACTGGAAGCTATTGTCAAGCCAGCACTCCGTGAGGTATTTTAATAACAAGAGCTTCTAACCTATTTTTGGATTTTGTTTATTCCTAACAGCTGCTAACATTGTACGCTTTCGTTGAAACTTTGCTTGCCTTTCAATAAATAATAGACACTCAACTTCAGAACAATAAAGTGGGTACTGTTAAAATCCGCATATGCCTTTATAGCCTGCATAAGACTATAAAGGATTGCAATCGAACGGAAACGCAAAGAATTTTTCTCAAAGTCAGTCGAACGTAGTTGATATAAAAAAGTCCAAACAAAAGGTGTTTCCCATTTTCTCTGCAGATGGAAGAATGTTTTATGTGTGGTTCAGTTATACGTGTCACCATACCTCATCCCCCTCCCTCCCGGAAGGTATACCCTCGGGCGTGTGCCATTTTTTTTTCTACTTAGCGGTCTATTCCCCACCCCTGGGCAACAGAAAAAGACAATTCCTCATCCCCAGGACTCCTCATCAACCACATATGCGTCATTTTGTGTAATTAGCAAAAGCAGATGTTTTGTTTCAATAAATGATTAGAATTGGACCTTATGAAAGTGGCTGCGACATTGCTCACTTCTCACGACTTAATATTTAACTCGTTATCCAGCGTTATTGCTATCCCATCGTTCAACCAGATCTTCATTCAGTTGGAGCTGACTAGTGGCACATCTGCTCAAGAACTTGAATGCTTTTCTAGACTATACATATTTAACAAGGGAGATAAGATATATATATTAGAAATTTCGAAGAGAACATTTTGAAAAGAAATGTAAAGAAATATAAACTATAACTATAACTCTAGCACTTGTTCACACTTTATTTCTCAAAAGAAAGAAGCAAACAAAACAATAAATTCTGAAAGCAAAAAATCTTCCAACAAAGATTGAAAGATTGCTCTTCTCTAATCTATCGACTATAAATTTTAGACTCTCCCTTGAAATAGGCAACCTCCGTTCATTCGGATTGGCACTATCCCTGACTATCATCTCAACCGATAAGAGTTGTGTAGTACAAAGAACAACTAGAAATTAATTCCCCACCCCTGGGCTGAAAGGGTTGGACTTGTCCCGGGAGTTGCTGGGGGGGAGGGTGGGGAGGATAGTAACAGGTAAAATTGAATCATGCATCAGCTTTAAATACTGTACACTTTATACCCTTATTGGCCTCTTTTTTGTTGTTTTGTTTAGATAGAACCCTCCTTTGACGAGATAGCTGTTGAAAATCTTAGAGCTGCTTTTGTTAAGGTGAAACTGTTATTCTATTCAAAGGCGACAGACCACAATCTCAATGTTGGCTCCTGTGATAAATATCTAATTGCCATAACCGTTCATCAGTATTATAGATAAAAGTGCAAGTGTAGAAACATGCATGCATCTGCAACAAACCAAAAAAGTAATTAGCTATTAATTAGCTGGAAGGTTTGCCAAGAAACAGCTTTTTCTTTCACAATAAATCCTCTATTTTACAGTGAACAAATACTGAAACTGGTATTCTTATTCTATTTAAAGCTTATGCATAAGACAAGAATAACTGTGAACTATGTTTTACTGAAGAGATTTTGATTCAAGCAGACATGACCAGACTTGGCTAGACTGAACGCCTGAGAACTACTCAAATTCTACTTGAATTCAGTATCTCTTACTGATAATATCGTTCATGATTAAATACAAATAAGGCCACTTTGGAATTAATACTATAACATGCTTTGTTTGTCCCCAAAATTTTGCATAAGCATTGTTTCCAGTTTCTAATGGGACAACGCTTATGCAAAATTTTGGGGACGAAAAAAGAGTATCTGCGAGCAAACAACCAACCTTTTTTACAGAGTGCTTTTTTGGAGTTATTATTTTTTTCCAAAATCATGCTTGAAAGTTGGGGGTGCGGCTTATACACAAGTGCGGCTTATACACGAGTCTTTACAGTATTATGGTATTTTCTGAAGTGGCCTATTCTATCCACACACTTCACACACACCTTGTCTACCCCCCACCCCCAATCAAATTTAATTATATCCAACCCACCCCCACCTATTTTGGTAGTAGGTTAGTCAACAGCTAACAGTCACTGAATGCAAAAAATGTTTCATTTTGTCTTCTTGGAGCAATGTCTTTTTCTCCCAGGAATGTGACAATCCACTCACATCGCAGCACTTCCTTATTGAGGCAGTATTCAGAGAATAATGGTTCTCACATTCCTGTTGAGGGAGAGAGTTCACCATAAATTTAAGTTGTACATTTATTGTTTTTTAGGCTGAAAAAGAGATACCGGGACTCACACAACAAATTGTTGGAGAAATATTAAAGTCAGGTAGCAATGTGTATGTTTAAGTTTAAAATCGAAATGATTTCAAACTAATTGGGTTTGCATTTTCCACTGTTGTAAATTTACCATAATTTAAATTCATTCTTAAATACTGTAAAAGAAAACACAAATCAAACCAGTTTGAAATCAGTTTAACCTAAAATTCCTTTTAAACATTCTTTGATCTTTTGAATATTTTGCCGTACATTTTTTGTTGTGTTCTATTGGGATTTTTAGTCAATCTTTCAGATAACAATTTTTGTCATTTAAATGCAGACTATTGCATTATAAATAATTATGATTATTACCATTTACGATTATGATTATGATGGTGTTGATGATTATAATGATGATGATGACAGTGATGATGGTAATGATGATGACGACAACAGTGAAGATGATGATGATGATTATAATTATCATAATATTATTATAGTTTTGCTGTACAGTTTACATGTACATGTATAACAAAGGTGCATTTTATTGCCCACAGCATCATTATCAGTGAACATGAATGAGGTTCTCCTTCTCTGTGCAGCACAAAACAGTGAAGGTGTGTTTACAAGCTGCTCTTGAGGATTATCAATTGCGTTATAATTTTTGCAATTTTGTTTGGGATGGGATGTACTCAGCCTTTTACATGTGAGTTTTAGTCTTTGCTTTTTTTAAAACGGTCAGTTGGGTATATAGATAAGTTACTTGCACTGCCTATGTACTAAAATTGTACTTGTAATAACACGACTACATAAATCATTGACTAAAATAGAGCCAAAATATTGTGCGTTTATCTCCATCTCCATCTAGCCATTTAAGATCGCTGTGGCTTATAGCCTTTCAATATGATCACCTGAGGTCTCTCACAGGTCTCATTATTGTAAACTTCTATAATTTCAAAAGTCTTCTTCTCATTTACAAATGGCAGACCTGTTCACCTGGAAACCACAATTATATTTTTCTTAAAACAAGAAAACTGAATTAGTAATGAATGAGATGAATCCCTTTATCACATTTCCATCAGCCATGGGAGCTGACCTAGCAACTGGAGGTACTAATATGTTGCGCTTAATACAGATTATGAATTTAACGTACAAGAAGAAGAGTTCAGTGCACTGTTAAAAAAGGCTAAAGGTAAGTTCTGCATGCATAAGCTCTGGCGTTATGGGTTAACATGCTTGGTGCACTCTTTGCCTTTGGATGGATTACCCACATTTTATAACAAAAGGACTTATCTTTTGAATAAGGTGGTCACATTAAGTGTTGGGTGTAATTATATTTTATTTTTGTAGACCTGAAGTCCATATTAGCAAAAATTCCAGCTGAAATCGGCAACAGGCAAAAGTTCTTACAAACTATAAAGTAAGTTAGCACTGGGAAATGTTAAACTGACCACAGTTAGTTCTTGCATAGGGAAGATAGTAAGCTGTTTGGCTGCAAGGCTAATATTGCAATTATGGACATTGGTTACTGTAGTAAAAAATGACTGAAAGGTAGTAGGAGGGAGCTGAATGCTTAGACTCCTTGGATGCTAATTAGAAGAAAGGGATTGGAAATTGGCAGATTTGAAGGATAAAGGAAATGCGGAAGATAAACACAAAAGTAGAGTACCCCAAACAAAAGTAGTTTTATTTGTGGCATTTCATGATTAATTTCAGTTAAGAGAATAATGTATTTTGACCTACACTGTACTGTATTACAGAAAAATGTTTGAAATGACTGAAAACGACTGATGTTGAATAACCCTAGTTTCGTATACATGAAATCAGTAATTTACTTGAAAGTATTACTTCACACTGTTATTTTTTTAATTAGAGATATTGCAACTGCTATAAGGGACCTGTTAGATGCAGTAAATGAGGTTTTTAAGAAATGTCCAACTGTTGGAAAGATGCCACAGTATAAAGAGGTAAATTAAGAGTACTTAACTGTTTTGGACACAGCATCCTCACAAAGCAAGGTCCTGAAGCCATCTCATCACTGATGTGTATACAGTACATTCATTTACTGTTGATAATTTGCAGATGCGATTTTTGGGTACAGTTTATCATCATGTCTGTTAGGGAAAATTTTGCTGAGCTATTAAGCCACACATTGGGAGCAAGGTCAATTTATTGTGAGGTCATTGACCTCACTCCCAATTTCTGGCTTCAAAGCTCAGTTGGTAGAGCATCGCACGGGTATCTGCAGAGGTTTTTCAGGACCTCCCTGAAAAACACTTTGGCAAATGGAGCCTTTCTGATTAAAAGTTATCGTAATTTATGAAAATTATTTTCAAACTGTTCCGTGCAGCAGTCACATAATTCCACTCACCTGAACGAGGGTGAATCACACTTGTTACAGTTGTTTTGCAATCTGCATCAGCTTTGTACTCTACACTTCTCGATATAATTTATCATAACAAAATGTCTCTAAATGTAAAAAGAGTATATTTTGTTCTTATAGGGTCTAGAGCGGAACAAAAAGGAATTTGTCAAGTATTCCAAAAATTTCAGTGATACTTTAAAGCAATACTTCAAGGATCAAAGGTAAGTTTGAATGAGGTTGACACATTATTTTAGCAGTGGTTGGCTTTTATAAACTTTTAAAGCAATGTACAGTAAAACCTTTCTGAGTCTAGAGGCTTGACGAGCTAGGAGAATGTCTACTGCATGAAATGCTAGTCAATTGCCATCATACTCCTGGCTAGAGAAAGACACTGTGATCCCAGCCAGGGAGTGAATACGGAACTCAATGCACTCTGTTTACCATTACTTTAAGTACGCCGGTGCATTGAATAATAATCAGATTCACACTCCCAAAATGTTGCACAGAATCTGCTTCATGTACCAAGGTCTAAGTTTAACGCTTTGCAATAATGTTATACACTTGGAGCACTGCTTCCACACCAGCTGATGGGTTGCCTCTCCTCGACCTACCTTAAAAAGTGTATGTTTATACACATGTATGTAACAATGTTTAGCTAGAGTCACGACGGTCCAATTAATTGTATGACTTGATGATACTAATTATCTTATGTTGTTCACATGTTTCAGGTCAGAAGCAGTATACGTCAGTGCTAACCGACTGATCAACCAAACAAACCATATATTGTATATGTTTAAACTAGCTACAAGCCCATGATTCTTTTTTGTTAAAATAACAATGCTTTTGTAATCGCTGGTAACACTATTCAAATGCCACTGTGGCAGGGTCAGTCCACATAAATGTTGCTTTGAAGACTCAAGACTCTTCTTTTGGGTTAACACTTATTTATACAGGGCAAGGCATCTTATACTCAAAATTAGAGAAATGGAGAGCAGGCAAAATAATTGTTTACACATCCCTGTCTTCTGAATTCAATTGCAGCAACACCAATAATACTGAAGGGTAACTTTTGGGATAAATGTGTGTAGATTTTACCAATGAATAAATTGATGCCCATGTCACATCAAAATTAATTGCCATGGCAACATCAAAAGAGGTCAAAGGTGTCTTACATTTGACCTTTTAATTGACAGAAGAAATATTTTTCACACTTAAAAAATTCTGTCGATAGGTTTCAGAGCCTAAACAATGTAGCTCTGAAATCTATTGACAGAATTTTTAAATATTTGTGGAAATGTTTCTTTTGTGGACCTAACAATTGATGAAGAGTATTAAACCAGAGAGCGATATACAGCGTAGAATGGATTTTAGATTTTGTGTAGTATACGCATTTTTTTAACAAGAGATCTAAAAGCGATTTCTTAGATTTTTGGGAATCTGACAGAATAATCCTAAAATAATATAAAATCAGCAAAATCATATACCATGATGGGTTCTTCATAAAGCCCCATAGCCCTTTGTCCTGGACTTGTGCACATGGATGAAGTGGCTCTGGGGACACATGATTTATTTGTCTAGAATGTAACAAAGGGAGTCCAATAAAATCAACCGTTTTAAATGGTCTTACAACAAAATTAAAAAGAAGCGACTTATTATAACATTAAGCTATAAAAAATTGGGATAAAAGTTTTCTTAAAAACATTCAAGAAATTTTAAAAGAAGGTTATATAACGGTTAAAATATACACGACGTTTCGACGTTCTCGGACGTCATTATCAAGTAAAAAAAGATAGTGTGAAAATTCTATAAATACAAGAAAAACAATAATTCATTAAGAAAAAGGTAGCAGAAGTATGCTAAAAGCTAAACAAAGAGTTTAGCACTAATGGATTCACTCAGAGTGTTAAGGCTAGGCCTCAGTTCTTTGATGAACAGCATCTCGTAAACGAGACAATCAAATTTCCCGTGGCACTTCTTGAGAACAATAATTGGTCCTCAAAAGGAAAATTTTTGTCACCGTGCACTTCTAAAACGCGTTTACCGATAGCCGAATACCTGTGTTCGGCAATGTGTTGATGAAGGTGGCGGGCGTTTTAATCAGCCGTCAAATGAAAGATCAGTGAGAGGCCTCTTCGGAGGTTCCAAGGTTTACATCAAATTCGAGGCAGAGTTAAATGGGTGTGGTGTCCCGGTCAAGCCCTCCCATGCAACTGATCTCAGGGGCATTCCACTCTCAAGCTTTGTGAGTTGCGCCACCACTTAGGTCGGTGAGATATACGCCTGTCCCAGTTTTTTTTTCTCTATTTTCACTTGTATTTATATTTTGCTGCATAGATTTTAGACCCTTCCTAATGGCGCACAGTAGGCAAATCGAGAAATCGCTGTCATGATAAGAAATTATAGATATCGTTCTTCTCGCGCTAAATACCATTTTTAGTGGGTGCTGATGGCTTTCCTTGGGTCTCTGGACGACCGTGAAGCGGGAGTATGATTACAGGATTTACAGACAGAATTGGACGACACGAAGTCCTATTATCAATTAATCATAACTATAACAAAATTCGAGAAAAATTTTGGCAAAACGAAACCTGTTGACTGATCACTCTGATAAAAAAGCAATGTTTGAAACTAGGAATATCAAGAGGACAAGCAGCGTGGCCGCGCTCCTTTTTGTCAGCACCAAGAATCACTCCAACAACGGAAGTCCACGATTCGCGGACTCATTGCCCTCATTGTCAAATCTAAAAAATCTGATTGACTGACAACTACAGAACGAGTTCTTTGTGCATGCTCCCAATTTGGGGGGCAATGTTCGGAGGTCATTTACAACAATCAAATTTATTGTTTAGCTGACGGAATTGGTCCATGAATATTCTGAAATATACATTAAAAAGCCAGAAAACATTGATTTCCTACCTTTTACATCGACAAAAAGCAGAAATTATCCGTGGAGAATATAAAGAAATTTTCAAGTAAACCCGCCACCTTGCGATCTCCCGCTGGAAAACAACGACGCTTTGCATTGTGGGCTAGGTGTCATTCTTTGGGCCTCTGGTCCTGGCCGGTTTTGGTTGGCACGGGAGCCAATGGGTTAAATTAAGGGCCTGATTACATGAGCCGGGGTGCCAGGCTGGTTTGCTTTGTCGGCAAACCGGGCTGGCCCGGTTGTGATGTAATCGCGAAGTAAATTTTTCTTGCGTTTACCAGACGTGCCGAGATCTCGGAAAACTGCAACAAGTCCGGATAACCGGGCCAGCCCGGCTCATGTAATCATGCCCTAAAGGCTGGTGTTCACTAGCGCACAAGCACAGGCATAACGACATAAGCACGAGCATAAGAAGAACAAACACACTTGTGTTTTTCATATTGTTTTCACTAGGAATCACCGCGACGTAAGGCGACATAAGCATAAGTATGGCAAGCCAAACATGACAAAAGTGGGTTGAGTTTAAAATGACCTATCGAGTTTTAGTAATTGATATGTGAGTTTTAGAAATCACCATATGAGAAATGAAATCATGATACGAGAATGAGAAATCGTTGTGTGAGATTCGTAAATTACCATATGAGAAATGGAGATCATGATACGAGAATAGAAAATTGTGGTGTGAGATTATGAATTACCTTTTGATAACGAGAAACTATTAATCGAGAAAAAGACCGATGCGAGAACAAGAAATTGTTATGTGAGAAAGAGAAATCACCATTCGAGAAGAAGAATGGACACTTTCCGTTTCTCTTGTGCTTATGTCGTTATGCTAATGCGCTAGTAAAAACCAGCCTTAAGTAGGTCTATAAAACAACCACTCTCTTTGCCGTAACTTTTGAAAGAGGAAAAAACGATTCCCAGACACTTTGCACCCCTTCTGTATCACCTCTGCACGCCCTCTGTACCTTTCCTGTACCCTCTATGAACCCTTCCGTAGCCCTGGAGGTAAACAATAGAATTGAACAGAAGAGGTGGTGGAGCACAACGGTCTCAAATCAGCCTCACATTGATTTTTAGCGAAAATGAAATGTTTTGTTTTTGTGTGCAGGTGTTGAGCATAACATCACTGTTATATAATTCATTCGAAAAACCTTGAGTTAAGGTTGCACAATAACACTGAATGTTTGAGATATTTCCAATAAAATGAAGAAAAGATTGCACCATGCTACTATCACATGGTAGTTAAAAACAGGCAAGGGATTGGTGAGCCTATTGTTTGTTTTGTATTGCAAATAATATGGGAGAAGGTAATGATCGATAATGAGAATCAACAGCGTTTTATTCATGACATGAAGACAACCACCCTCTTCCCCAGGACTATCCGCGTGGCGGCCCGACAAAGAGGGTGTTTTATCTTGGGTGACAATTCATCTCGGGGCGAAAGCAAAAACAAGGGAATGAGGGTAGACAAATATATTTTCGAGGGCACATGAAAAATCCAAACAATTGCAGAACGCCACAGTGGTGGCAGCGTGCAGTGCGCAACCTTACAAAATTTTTGTTGCCAGACACTGTGAATTAAGGCTGCACATGCGCATTATAGTGACAATGGTCTTCAACAATTATTAGCTGCTGTATTAATTAATTTTAAACCGCGTGTTTGGAGCTATAATGAACTCGAATTGACCATTCATAGCACGCAAACAGGTTCCTTAGTGGGGCTTTGGGCGGGAAGTTTTCCCCTCAAAATTCGCAGGCTACCAGCTTAACAATTATTTTTGTTTTATTTTACTTGCAAGCAAAAGACAGAATCTTTACATGTCCCATTACTGACCTTAAGTATCCGAGCCACGGCAGCGACCAGTAGTAAGGTTATTATGTCTTGCTTTGTACAATTACAAAAAAGTGACATCTAGTACCTAATGTACGATTTAATAAGTCAAACATAGCGGCAAGAAAAACAGTTAGCAATGGTCAAAACTCTACGTTTAGCCGATTATTTACAATGAACCCCTTTGTTGTTTTGCATATTTAGAAAGTTCACACCCTTAGCTCGCAAAATCATCCATGTTTTATATTTCACATTAAAACCGCTACTCAACATTAGCAGGTTAATTCATAGCAATCGACCTCATTCCAATATGTGTACCGCGTCACATTAAATAAAAAGCGCATTAAAACAGTCTGGTATTGCTTGATGGAACTCTGAAGAGGAAACAATCCATCGAGTTTATATACAACTGCTTTATGTATATATAAAAATGTTTTATTTATATATTACAAATGATATTCTAGCACTTCGAATCTTACGCGAACGAATAAAAAGAGACCCGGGCAAAGAAACGTAACAGGTTTTGGAGAAAAGATACAAACGACAAAAAAAGGAAGAATGACAACTTAAATGAAGCGTTTTTGGTATGTGTCATACTGCAATAAGGTCTTTCTATTTCTACTGCAAACAATAAAACTGGCTACTTGAGATGACCTAACTATTACAAATTATTCCATTACCAGAGGTAACCAAGCCACTAAGCCTTGTAAAAGGTAAAGTCAAGCAGCCGAACATCTATGAAGATAAATATAGCAAACTTTGATTTGACGCATTTTGAGATACCTTACTCAAGATTACCACATTTTGCTATAGTTTATTCAATACTTAGTAACCTGTCCTAAGCATTCGGTTAGTTGCAGTGCAGAGCGAAGAACAGCGAGTAAAAGGAGAAACACGAGGGTTTGTTGTAGAGACAGAGCCCCTCTGTCTCAGCCCCTCCCTGTCCAAGTCCGTCCCCGTCTAAGCCCCTCTGTCTAAGCCCCTCCCGGTCCAAGTCCCTCCCCGTCTAAGCCCCTCTGTCTAAGCCCCTCAGTGTAAGCCCCTCTGTCTAAGCCCCTTGCCTTTCTTTCACGCTGTTCCGCAACTAACCGAACTCTTGGAAGAGACAAGATTTAGCTACTATCACCTACTCTTGAATTTAGCGGTCTATTCAATTGATTTTTGAGATCTTGGATGTTTACTTCTAAGCGAATTCCTTGCAGAAAAGAGGCTAAAAACAGTAACTTTTAGATAATCATCTTCGTTTGTTGATATGCCGCAATAAATGTAGCACACTGCAGTCTTAAGACAAGTGGAATGAGCGCTGTCCCTCTAAAGCTGCCAGCTTTAGTTTGCTGGCCATGATCTCGTTGCTGGAGTAGTCTGGCAGCTTCAAGTAGTTGACACAGGTCATGACGGACGGCAAGTAGTTATCAGCGCACAGAGGAGGCTCAAATGACTTACGTACTATGGTCAGCGGCGGGTTAAGACTCCGCAGGCCTATTACAAAAAAATATAATGATTGTCATACCAGTGCCCAGGTTGCCATCATCCCAGTAAGAGAATCCGCAGATCAATATGATTGGCCCTAACAACACGTGCTTCAAACTTGCATGTCCAATCTTTCCTAACCTTCAGGGGAACTGTAAAATTCCAATACTACCTCCCGAACTCTCCCAGTCACCCCGTATAAGCCCCCAAATCTCTTCTGATTACACTGAGCCTACAATTTTGATTGACGAAAGCTGAATCATGTCCACAGACTTGTGATAGTCATTTGATGACTGCAGACCTTCTTGTGCATATTTTTCGGGAAAATCATTCTTTGGGAATTTACTGCGATGATCATTTCTCACTTTAATCTACATTCGCACTTTAAACTACATTCGCAGTTCATACATGAATTATTTCACAGACATCATTTCACCCCTCTCATTGGAAAATATGACCTCACAGATGACCTCGCTCTCAATGTGTGGCTTCATAGCTCAGTTGGTAGAGCATCACACCGGTATCACGGAGGTCACGGGTTCGAATCCCGTTGAAGTCCTGAATTTTTCAGGCTTCTTTATTACAATTGCTTAAATTGGAAGTTCACTGTGTCCAAGTGGAGACCCCAACCCCCCCCCCCCCCTCACATAAAAAGTCCACATAATTCGTTCCAATGAGAAGCCATCCATAATTATAGAGCCCTGTACACAGATATAGGCCCAGGCCTCGCTATCGCAGTTTTCCGGTGTTTGCCACAGGACAGCAACAAACATCGAAGACTTCCTTGAAAACCGCTACTTCTTCAGTTGGACGAATGTCATAACAAAGTAACCGAGAATTCATTTATTTCTATGTACCAGACAAGCGTTCTCACCTCCAACAGGTAGCCTTGGGCTGCCTGTGACAAACTGTAAAAACAGTCTCTGCTCCTCCTGTGTATAACAGCTGAGAATTTCAAACAGAATCTTCACAGCACGACTGTCAACATAAGGAAACGTGACAACAAGTTAGCAAAACACTCTTTTAATTCGTCCACTTCCCTCTTTCAGAGAACCAGCTTAAGTGGCATTTGTGCGAAGAATAAAGTTAGCTGACGTGATCACCAGGCAATTTCTCATTAACATACATGTATGATCACAGTCTTCTCGTCTTGACGCGAGGTATTTTCACCGGATTCTTTACTTTTCTAAATTCCAATTTGACCAGGAATCCCAGGGCCAAGCTCACGTTTGGTGCTTCGCACAAGACTGATTTTCGCGCTGACTCGCACTTCGCTACTTGCGTCCCTTGCGTGTTTCACCTTATTCAGTTCAGTTCTTTATTCACACTATCCAAAGCATTTACACACTATTTATATTATACATAAAGAAAAGATAAAGGAATGACATTAGGCCTTAATGTAGACAGTTAATAGGTGTGCGGTGTCCAAAGGAGCAGAGCTTTCTAGTTGATCAGCCTTCTCACAGTTTACTGAAACACAGGTTTACCAGTCTACAACTCTCCCCCCCCCCCCCCCTGGGATTTCCAAAAATTGACAAAACAAGTGATGACAGGAGAATCGCCTTAGTCAGTCTTACCTATCATGGGTATAGCCATGATCCGGTCGACAGCTCTCGACAAGACCTGAAATAATAAACAGACAGTTAGTACTTAGCCTGGATTGCAGACAATCTACAGAGGTTTAGTTTGTCTGCAACGCAGCCTATCAATACCAGTAAAATACTCGTGCCAGCACTGGATGACGTCCATAGTTACAAAGAACCAACAAACCATTGTCGAAGGCATTCGGCTGGGGACTCAGCAGAATTTGGTCAAAAGGTGAACCACAGTAAGTCAGTATTTATACATTTTATCAACTGCCAGTAGCACGATGCACTATTTGAGACAGACAACATTATTCTGTAACTGTCAAACAAAAGCCAAATAAATGCTCGTCGATATCAGGAGCACAAGTCACAATACGAACGTTCAGTTGGGTGGAAAGGGATACTCTCTAACTCGCACAAGTCATTGCATGTCTCAATAAAAGATATGTAGATCTCCATCTCGTTCATAAAATGAACTGTGGGAATATTCTCATACAAAATGCAAAAGCCCGCGTACATAGCAAAATAAATAAAATAAAACATACATTTGATGTCCCACTTCTCGGCCACATTACCACAGAGAACGAGCTCCATCTGTCAACAACATTAACAATAATCACATACGAAACACAGCAAATATGACGCAGAAAACTAAATTCTTTCTTCTATACATAACTTTGCCAGTGCTCGACACTAACTTTTCAGCTTACTAGCCTCGTGGCTAGTGACAACTTGGGTGTCACTAGCCAAATTTTTTTTTACTAGCCCAGCATTGGTGTTGGCTAGGTCCGATAACAGCTGATCCCTAGCAAGACTTGAAAGCACAAAGCAAACGACTCTCTTTGAATACACAATGTTGGTAATTGCATTGTTCTCAAACCAGTTCCAATAATAAAACAATTTTTATGGAACATTGTCTGGTAGCATGAGATGTCCATGATTAAATTCTGATCTTCAGTTTCCGAGCAAAGTGTTTGTGTTTGTCTTGCTTGGGGAAGACAGAAACTGCCAATTTCATTTTGTTTACTAGCCAAAGTGGCTAGTGGAAATCAAAACCCTACTAACCAAAACTAAATTTCCACTAGTCTGTGGCTAGTTGGCTACTGTTAGTGTCGAGCACTGTTAGTATTCATGTTTCATGCATTTTCTTTGTCGTCGAAAACGAACTGGTTTTGTTTTTGAATAGCTTTGACAAATTTCTAACGCTCGAAACGTCAAACTCAAATGTGGCCCGGGTTCGACTCCCGAACCTGCCGTCATATGTGGGTTGAGTTTGTTGTTGGTTCTCGGCCTCGGAGGTTTTTTCCCAGTTACTCCGGTTTTCCCCTCTCCTCAAAAACCAACATTTCTAAATTCCAACTCGATCTGGAACGCAAGGTCACGTTTAAACGAGCTCCAGCTATTAGGTGTACTGTGGGTAAAACTACATTTACAACCAATGAACTGCAGTCAGTGAACTGCAGCTTTTTGGCCACCAAGACAAAAGGGCTTACATTTTATGACTCGGGCTTTCCTATGGAACCCCAAGTGAAAGGAATTCTACAAAATGGACAGAGATGAGAAAACCGCTTTGAAATTAAACGTGGGATGTAACGGATTAAAAAAGAGACAGTACCTCAGAGTAAGAAAAGCTAGTTAGATTTGAAAGAGGCAGCACGGAATTGAAGCCTTCACGAAGAGAATCCATTTGACGTCTGACACCCGTAATAAGAGTCCACTGTACAACCAGCTAAAACAAATATGTACACACAATATGAGCAAATACAGGATCATCTGTTCAATATCGTCCTTTTAGTTGCACACTAAGCATACTCAAGCTAACAACAACTCAGATTGGAATAAAACCCTCAAGTAATACGCAAAATAAATTGTGTTAACAAGAAGTAGAAAACAATTTGAGTCATCAAGGGTGTCAGTTCAATCAAGATCACTAATTAAGATAACGGTTACAATAAATTAACAAGAACGAATTCAAGCAAGTCAAACGTTACCTTTATGTATTCTTCCAAATCATGAATAGTGACAGTGATGTCTTTTCCACCTCGCTGAAATAAATAAAAATCAAGAACGAAAATAGATGTTTGGAGTTTCTGCAGTGGTCCAATTTAGTCCGCAAAACAATAATTATAAATTGGAACGCATCACGAAGCAAGCATTTTTATTTTTTGTCTTTCTTGGTGAAAGGGAATTGTGATCATGCTGTATCGTTTGCTTTTCACACTGAAACGTGTCACAAGGCCAGTAAGTGTTTTACCTTGAGCTCAATATCTGGATGACCAGGCAGAGCAAACGAAAGTCCTAGATCCTCGATAGGCGTTCCATCCAGTGTAAGACTCTCCACAGCCAGCTGTCTGCTGTCTGCTGTGTGAGAGGAGTCCTGCTCCAGCTGTCGCTTACTCTGCACCACCTGCTGCAGCTGAGTCAGCGACTGAGCCAGCACCGGATCCACAACAGCAAGATCACCCAAGTCTAATGTTCCTTCTTGATTCAGCAGCCATTTGTAGAGTATCTGGCAGAAGGGGATGTCCAAGATTCTAAAGTCCATTATGGCGCGAGCCAGAAATTTGCCAAGGAACTGAAACTTGGAGCACAGCTTGGTAACGGTCGCCACTTTAGCGTTGCGTGACAATGGAGCTGATTAAATAACGCACGATAATTAGTTCAAGGAATAAAAACAAATTAAAATAGGAAAAAACACTGTCCGTCCCTCGCTTTGAGCAGGGTCGGACAAAGCAACGCACAAATGTAACGGAAGAAAGTACTTGGGAAGTTCAAAAATACATATATGCATCATGTTGTAGCTGGATCCTATTGTGTAATTTGTATATTTTTTATCTATAAGGGCAGCTTCTTACATAGGACCCCTGGCCTCGTTCCTGCTTGCCCCTCTGTGTACAAAATCCTTTTTCTTACTTATTCTGTCGTAATAACTTTTTTTTACAGGTAATGTAACCCAATAAAGCTGTTAATAATAATAATAATAATAATAATAATAATAATAATAATAATAATAAAAATAATAATAATAATCATAACAATAATAATAATAATTAAGTAGCTATTTATTGTGCAAAGCCGCATATATATTCATGTACTATCCTATTTGTATTAAAAACCTTCCATGGTACCTGGATAAATGCCAGATGGGGAGTAAACATAGGAAATGTCATCTCCAAATCCTGCAAAAAGAAAAATGAAAATTTCAGTCATTCATTTGTTTTGGGTCCAGTTTGTTTTACTTATAGATGAGTAGTTAGATTTAATGTATGTAAGGAACACAAAAGGAAAGAAATTGAAAATGTTACATTGACAAATTATGAAAGACTTTGCTCTCGCATCAATAGCCTTCTCTGGGCGTTCGGCTAGTCAGTTTCAGTCCTTCACCAGCTGACCGCGTGCAGTAAAAGTCGTATTGACTACAGGAAAAATCTATTTGTTTTTTTTTTTTGCTAATTCGATGTGATAGTCTGAGGAAGTAATCTTTGAAGTACCGGATGCAATTCTTTACCGAATTGTTATAAATGGATCCTCATCCAAATAAACCGTTTGGAAACAAACAGTCATATGAAGCTCTGCAAAAAACAATGATGGAAAGAAAATAACTCTTTCATTGTAATAACACAATAAATACAAGATTCTTGCCTGTTCTTCCAGGAGGTAGCATATGTTCTCCTCTCCACATTTCCAGGTCAGCACGTTGAAATTCTTGTGAAATAAGAGCATAAAATTCCAGAGTGGGGCCAAGACCAGTCCCAACCTAAGCAATAAATAAGATTGCAAACAAATGCTTCCTAGTGTATACTGGTTACGTGTTAAATTGCTTATTAAATATAATAGGAAAATTGATTAACCTCTTACTAACCGAGCGCGAGGGCCGTACTGGGGAATATTGGCCCGAGGGCGTGGAAGTACGGACCGAGCACAGCGAGGTCCGTACAAAACGACCGAGGGCCAATATTCCCCAGTACGGCTCGAGCAAGCTAGGTTAGTAAGTAGTTTATTATACGGCACTCGGGTCATGCATGCTTGTTAAAAACTGACGCACCTTCGGTGACTTGAATTCAGAGGTTTTGATACTACAAACAACTCCGAAAGAACAAGCTACCACGATTTTTAAAACATTTTAGAGTATCTATATACGTTGTTTTACCGCAATCATAGTTGCAAATTTTAAATTATCCAACTTTACAAAAAAAATACACGGCTAAGGACCGTTTCCATATGGCAAAATCCTGACCAAGAAAGAACCAATCAGAACGCTCGGATTTTCCTTGCCATATAATAAGTTGCAATATTGACTTGGACTGCACTTATTGGATGAACAATGTCCACCTTCTTTCGAACTACAGACAAAACTACTGGTGCAAACTTCACAGTTTGTCAACGACTTACATTTATATTTTGATGAAAAACGGCAAACATTTTTGTCGCTACTAAAGCCTAACCAGATGGAAACAGGAGTTGTACTCACCTCGCCTTCATACTGTATTTCCAGTACAGACTGGGAACTACCAAGTTCACCGATCAGCTTCTCTGCCTGATCTAACAGTCCCACACGAGAAACAGTGTGCTGCAAGATAAAAGCCAATAATGACATGTTATTCACAACATATTAAGCAAAAACAATACATATTCAAATGGCCACTCCAACAAGTTCAAGCCAAAAGTAGTTTGAAGGTTACAGTAGCTTCAGTTTTCATTTTTTCACACGCTGCTATTGATGTGGAGCTCCTGTGGGTAAAGTTGTTCTTGGCTCAACTCAACATGATGATGGCTGAGAGGAGTGTGTTATCTCTCTCCATGATTTTAAGGAACCCGGTTAAGCAACCCACTTACACTATTCAATCGTGGGCAGCTTATCTGCCATTGCTGTAAAACCAACCTTTTTTCTGTCAAATCTCGGTGCTACACGATCCGATGCGTCTGTATTCATAAGCTCTGGTAATGTCTCCTGCGGGAATATGAAACATAGGTTGGATATACACCTTATTCCAAAATATCCACTGATTTATGCACATATAAATAGGCCTTTTGCAACACACGATCACATGATACAAAATCCGCTGCGCTGAGGGGCCAGTTTATTATTATTCCTGCACTGGGACGGCCAAACAAAGCGACTTCAGCCAGCCAAGCTTGTGCCTGGTAACGTAATTTATTCCGTTGTTTTCACGTTACCAGGCACCAGCCAATAGCGAAGCTCCATCTTTCTGTATATAAAAAACACACGACCCACAATTCCTTTTTTCGCTCCGACGAAGGGCTAACGCTCGAAACGTCAGCTCTTGAATCTCTTTACGGTGGCCAATTCACATTATCAACCCAGTTGATAAAACCAAATTATCTTGTTATACTTCCCACCGACGCAGCACCACAGTTTCTTTAGAAACTTACCCCCTTTGAATTTTCTTTGTTTTGGATGTCCCAGTGTGGGAATAATAAGCTTGCCCTCCTGCATGGCGGATTTTGTACCATGTGACCGGAAAGGCCATCGGAGGGGCCGATCCTTTGCATGACCCAGTCACATGGTACAAAATAACACCCTGCTGGTGAGCAAGTTACGGGCTGGGACATCCAAAACAAAGCCACTTCATGTCCCAGAGCGTAGAATGCTCACCAACAGGTGTTATTTTGTACCATGTGACTGGGTCGTGCAAAGGGCCTATTAACCTGCATATAAAAGAATAATTAATCGGCCGCCATTTTGGAATAGGGTCTATAAGATCCAGTATACAACACAGCAGATGTATACCTGTAGTTTGCTGAGAGCCCTGTCTCTATCCATTGCAGTGCAGTAAAACAGCTGCTGTCGGCATTCAAAAGGGAACAAGAATGGACTACAAAGAAACAACACATCACACGTAAATAAAACAACGCCTAACGAAGGAAGGGTTATTGGTAGAGATTCTCTCTAACAAGGGTAACCACAACAACAACGGGATATTTGTTTCAAAATGTGTAACACACTGGAAAAAAATCAGGACTACTCAAGTTGAGGAAAAAGTTAATAGATCAGTAAATTGGCATAAGAATAAATTATATAGTAACTTGAGCAAACAGCAGACAGGAATGAGTTCACAATCTTTAGCTGTAGTTTAAATACCTAAAATAGGGGTATATCGCATGGCCTTGGCGAGTATTTGCGAGCAGAGCGTTTTTCTTTGCCAGCACGAGCATTGACGAACATTAGCCTTGCGAGCAACGAGCACTTTGCAAAAAACTAAACCACTGAAAACCCAGCATGCGAGCACTCAAAAAACAAGTGTTGCCCAAGGATATGAAATTGCTGCGTTTATTTTGGTCTATTTTGCCTGTCTGTTAACTTCGTATTGCATGCGATTTAAGTGCGAATGTGTGAAAGCCGGTACGACAATCTTTAAGTTTTCAAAATGCTTGTAGAATTTCACAGCGAATACGTGAAAACTTGTCAAAGCCGCACTGGCGGCCGCCGAAGTGAGAGAATATTAACCTCTTACTAACCGAGCGCGAGGGCCGTACTGGGGAATATTGGCCCGAGGTCGTGGCACTACGGACCGAGCGCAGCGATGTCCGTACAAAAACGACCGAGGGCCAATATTCTCCAGTACGGCTCGAGCAAGCTAGGTTAGTAAGTAGTATATATGGTGCTCGAGTCATGAATGCTTGTTAAAAACGCACTTTCAGTGACTTGAATTCAGAGGTTTCCCGCCGTAACTTGTTTTGATGCCACGAACAACTCAGAAAGAACAAGCTCCCACGCATTCTGGTCGCCACGCAGTGCCTTCCGTCAAATCTTGATTTTGCATTGACCTGTTATACATTCTGATTATAACTGCTGCTCGCTCATTGCACTCGCTCAGCAGCAAAATATGCGAGCAGAGGGCGCGAGCAAGAGAGTAACCATTAAAATTTTGCGAGTATTCCGGGCAGAGCCCTAATTTTGCGATCTCAATGTTGGCCACAACAGCTTACTTACCATTTTCGTGGAAGCTCTTCTACCCAAGCAGGGAAGTTCCCTGTTATTACTGTGATGGGATCTGATGACGATACAAAAGAATTTTATTTTCATACAACTCCAAACCGTCCCGAAAGCTTCTCATTACAGACTGTATGTGGCACTGACCGCAAACAACACAATAACAATACCTTGCAATTGACGGGTAATTTTTGCCGCAAGTTTATTGTTTATAAATTCGTTAGAAGATAAAAACGCTCTGCGGCTTTGACCCTGCAAGAAAAGACAAACAGGAAAATTAATTTTAAGATCCCTTCTTGGGCTGGTGCAAAATACACAAAAGTCACTTTTCCCCGAGACTGCAACATCCAAAAACTTTTGTCTAACTATTTGCAAGATTCTCAGATAACCCACGAAACCTAGTTTTATGGCACCTTAGAAACTTTCTGTATTATTTGTAGCCATCATTCGAACTGAAACGAGTTTGAGGAGCTTTCCCATAACATTACAGTTTGCAGAATCCTTAATTCAATGCTAGTCCACTGACCTCGTAAAGTGTCGTCCAGTGAAGGTTAAGAACATGTAAAGCTTTCATAAGACTTATCACTTCAATACTTGGATCACTTGTCGCTAGAAAAAGAAAGCAAATGGGAAAACTGACTTTAAAGAAGAAACTGAAACTGCCCCCTCCCCCTCCCCCAGAACCACTGTACTGACAGAAAACAACACACAGCATGTAAAGGCTTGAAAAGTTCCTGAGGCTAACTTTATTCCTCCACAAAATATTAATGAACGTGTATGTACGAGAGACAGTGTTTCATCACATTTCCCAACACCGAGAAGAGAGCTGAAAATACGACGCGCAGCGGAGTATTTTTGACGAACTTGGAGGTTGGAACACTCGATAGAGTGTCCGATATACCTTCTTAATCGAAGCTAAAAGGAAGAAAACGAAGAAATAAATGCTGATTTCCTTTGTTTTAACTTGATGAATTATTAATGAGTTTAAAGTGCTACTATGATGAAATTTGGATGTCTCTAATCTGAGCCATTTTAAAGCACTAAACATGATGTCGCTTACTTTTTTGAAATATCTTTTTTCGTTACAGATATATTCAAGTTTTTAAAATATGCAAATTAGCTAAGTGATGACGTCATAGACTCGACCAAATTTTAATCAAATAAATGAAGTAAAAATATCTCACCCAGTTTGTATCAGAAATGTTTGATTCTTTGCATCATGACTCTACTAGGTGAGTTGTACAATATGGGATTAACAACTATGTTACCATGGCAACATGCTGGGTCCCAGACCTCCCCAATGTTAACGGCTATACTGGCCATTTTTGGCCGTCAATTTTGATATTTCTCAATGACTCCACGTCTGCATGATTTCACAAGCATATTTATGTGTTTGGTAGGTTCTTTGGCCTGGTTTAATTTTTCTGGGCTAAAAGTCACTCAAATGCTGAAAACAGATTCGAGGGGACTGGAAAAGAGTGTGTTGCCATGGAAACAATATTTAGTTACAACCATAGGTGTGTCGTCTGATGAACTATTACTGTACCAAGTTTCAACCGTCTCTGTAAAAACCTGACCGAGATAGCCCTATGTTTACAATTGATATGAAAATGTGTTGAGTAGATGACGTCATCAATCTTCTAATTTGCATATTTTACCAATGTTTTTAAACTTGAATATCTCGGTAACTACTACAGATATTTGAAAACGGAAAACGACATTTTCATATCACATGAAGCACTGCATGATTCCCTACAAAAAACAAGGTGTGAAAATTTGATCACAGTAGTAGCACTTTAAGAAGTGAACAAAAGCTGATTTATCAGCGGTGAAGATATGAATTCAAGGAGAGTTTGTAATGCTAGGTGAGGGTATAAATCTGTATTTGTTGTGTTAGCAAGTATAGTTAGTACTCAATGTGATGTCATTAAATTCCAATGAAAAGGTTCATGTTTTTGAGGAGGTAGCGTGGCCGAGTGGTTTAGGGCGCTGGTGTTGCAATCCGAGGTCCCGGGTTCAAGGTTCCCACCCTGTCAGTAGTGGGATTTGTTACTCGGCAGTTTTGGGTTCAAATCCTCGGTCACGCTTAGTAAATAGTCAACTGCTCTGCCTCCTGCCAGTTGGGGTTTTTAACCGTGTCTGTCATGTTCATTTACAATATTTGTTTCAGTGGCATGCGGCTGAAAACTAATTAGACTTATAAATAACATTCAATTTTGTTTTACATTATTGTTATAACTTACTAAAGCTTTGAGGTTCGCAATCCAGAAGCAGTTGACTTATAGACACTTCGGAATCTGAAAAACAAACATCCTTCAACGACCTGTTTTATTTTAAAAGCAATAGTGCATAGTGTTGAAGGAGCTTGCCTCCCTTCAATGTGGCCGTATTTGAATCCCAGACCTGGCATCATATCCGTTTTCAGTGTACTGTTGGCTTTCGTCTAATCCAAGTGTTTTTATTCCTAGATGCAGACGTCACCGGTCTTATTAGAAAAGGGTGGCGAGGGGGGATGCCTGCCCTACATCTAAAAAACTACACTAAGCAAAAATAATTTCAGGAGCTGGCCTTCACCCTGTGCAGCTTTCATCTGTTAAGAACTTAATCACGTTTATTCCCAAAAAGGCCAAAATGGAGTGACCATTTTAAAAGAAACAGACTGATCCGATCTTATTCAGTCCCAGCCTGAGTGCTGCTGCACTTCAACCTGATCTAATTGACTGAGTGTACTGTTGATTAAGGCGAATGCCATGCTACTATAAATAAGCTTCCCATTTCATTATTTTATCACAAATGGGGATACCAGCATTTCAGCCTTTAAGCAGCAGTGACAACATTTGTTTGGTTTGTCTAGAAATGGCACTTGTTTCTACTTCTTACCATCCTCCTTCCATGTTTTCCTGGAGACTCGTGAAGCAGCACTTGTGCTACCACACTTTGGTTTACTGCTATTAACAGCTTGCTGTTCCTTTTGGTTTTGACTCAAAGGTCGAAACCTAAAACATTACCATGAGAAAATGATGTTACAACGAGTACAAAAGCCACAACGGCGACAATCCCTTACACAAACAAATTACCTAAAGAATGCTTTACTCACAAAGACAACAAGTGTCCCAACATGGTTTAAAGTCAACTTGATGTTGGTGAAAAACAAGCAATATCTTGAGTACCAATAGTCTTACCATAACGTGTGTGTAGACACCCAGATACTTGGTCTACCGAGGATACCGCCATGATCATCATCAAAGTCTTTGTCCTCGTCACACTATAACAAAAACAGTCCAAATACCGCTCAAAGAAATTGAAAGGAAAACAGGGTTAGCTGACATGATGAATATCCTGTCTTTTCCAGTTATTTTTATTTTGCTTTACAATTCAATTTAACTTTTTACATTGATCTAATTCTCACTGAACCATTTCAGATTAATATGAGTAACGTTCCTATTCTGGGTCTGAAATCGTAACTGCGATGAAATGAAACTTAGTGCACAAGATACTTTAAATATTGAAAAGGTGCACAGCTAGAAAGCTAAGTTTAGTACCTGAGCAAACTGCTTGATAGCTTGGTACACTGTCATGTTGTAAGGAAGAAGATGATCGCCTAATAAAATCTCCAGTTGATGCCTAAAAACAAACACAACTTGCTATGTGAAGCAATCAATGACAATTGGCTAAGCTCAGTACTGCTACAGTTTATTGAGGTACGGTTTTACAACTTGCGAAAATTGTTTGCAAGACCACAGCACGCAGCAGTTGATTCGTGAAATAACTAATACCATTGATGCTGTCATGAATGAAATATCATGAACAAACCTTGAGTTGTTTTGTCCTTGTAGTTCAGTCGCCTGTTGAAACAAGGCAAATGTTTTTACTTCAAGCAGGTTCATGTAACGGACAATGCAATTTTTTGTACACCAAGCAAATACATGCAATTCATTAATGCTTTCAAATAACAATAAAAATAAACGAAAATGGTTAAGTATACTTACCAAGGATTCATCAATGTCATCATCAGACCTGAAAATATAAAGTAAAATCAAATGAGCTTTAGAAGCCTTTCATTGGGTGATGGTTAAAAGGGATGGCTTAGTGGGACGTTTCTAACCATGAACACATTGAGTTGTCTTACACGAAGTGTGAAATTGTTGGAGCCTCAGCCATTTCAGTGGCTTCCGAGGCTCCAACGATTCCACGCTACGTGTAAGACAACTCAATGTGTTCATGGTTAGAAACGTCCCTCTCGGCCATCCCTTTTAGCCATCACCCTTTCATTGCTGCTGTGACTCTCTCATGCATCCCTAATATCAGTTGTCATTAATTTAATAACGTGACTCAAATCCAGTCCTCTGTTTTGTTATGGTTTATGCTTAAACAGCAACTTGCTTCTAAAAGCTCGTGCTGCATACTAATCAGCTGGTTTCACACATTGCAAAAATAAACTAGTGAGTATATGACGTCATTTTCTTTCTCGATCCAGCTCTCGCAATGCAACTCGACTGAAATCGAATCTGGTAATGGCGGACAATTTAAACAAGAATTCGTCGTTCAAAAAAAACAGACTTATTTCGAAAATTGAGGCGCAATAACCTGCATGGTACATTCTTGTCAAACATAAAATCGGAATCGAAAGAGAACAAGAACAACATGTTTTCATCGTAGTGGCACTTTAACAGTTTATTTGTTTACCCATCATCCTCGCTGCCATCATCTTCTGGATTCTGCCACACAAAAAAACAAATCCAGATTAACATTCAAGAAATGTTAGCATTGATAACTATTTAAATAAAACTGCTACTCAACTTAGAACAGGAAACGTGTACAGAGAATAGACCTTGCAATACATTTATGTATGAAATACATACCAACAATAAAGGCATTTTTAGTTATCACTAACCTCTCGCTTCTTTCCATAGCCTCGAACAACTAGATACCTCTCAATGGCCTAAGTTCAAGAATCAGTGATCCAAGATTAGACTCAAGTCTTATTTACCATATTTTAAGCGAATAATAATTCAAATGAAGCTTGGCATTTACCTGAACAAGTGCAAGAGGATCAATTTTCACCGGGCCACGTTTCCACTGCCGTAAACCATCGCAATCAGGGTGTCGTTGTAGAAGGCACTAATGAGGAATTTCAGTAAATTAGTTAATTCGATATTTTGCAGCAGTTTGAAAGATAAACAATATTTGTATACAAAAATGCTGCTAGATGATGAGGATTTGCATTCATTCTAAAACGCATGAATGCAATGCCTTATCATTTTGTGTATATTTATGCTATGGTGGTAAACTGGTATAGCGGTATCTAATTCATGTATTTCTCTGGAAAGTGGAAAAAAATCAAGATTCTCAGGAAAAACTAAATGACTTTGGCTTTGCGATCCTTATGAAAATAGAGTGATAATTAACAAGAAAGAAATAGTACTGACACGAGGGTTGTTTACCATTTACACGGGAAACCGGTTGGTCAACGGTTTGTGCAAATGGAAAGCAAAAGTCCCCAATGGAAATTTCCGTTTGGGATTGGTGTGTTCCATTTACAAAACAGACCCAACTTACCAAGAAAGCCAAGGGCGAGTTTGACATATTGGGGTAGGGCGTGACTTGTGAAGAATGGCAAATGGTAAGCACATTTTCCATTCGGAAATTCCGTTTGTGAATTTTGGTCTACCTTTCACGAAATCCCGTTTCCCCAAGAAAATTTACATTTCATCCGAAATGTCCGGATTTTTTTGGTAAATGGTAAACAACCGAAATAACCAGGCAGGCAGAGAAACAGATAAGAACAAACCTTGATCTGATGAGAACTGAAGAACCGAAGAGCTTGCGATCCCCTGAAAAGGAAAGTGATGAAAGCTGCATTGAAGCTTGTCTAACTTGATAAAATATAATTGGACAGTAAATTGACATGTACCTTGCTGCAACAGCTCCTCCTGGTGTGTCGTGAACTTTGACTGGAAGCTGGTGAAAACAAAATCTTTTTAAACAAATACTTTGGGTCCTGCTGTGAGTTGATCTACATTAATTAGCTGGAGGAATCTATGCAAACTCTAACCACAGAGAAAGACTTAAACTTACCGTATTTATTCGATTAAGCGCTCAGGGCGCTTATTTAATTTTTCTACCGTCAGGGTGGGCGCTTATTCAAGGTGGGCGCTTATTCGAGGTGGGCACTTATTTGAGGTTGGGTGCTTAATAGAATAAATACGGTAGTTCCAAATTTGTTACTTATGTACATTTACTTATCAAAATATTTTGACATATATAATTTTAGTTTTCAAATTTCAGATATTTTTTCAATTAATGAAATTCAATGCCCACAAATGCAGATAATTATATTTGTGATTGTTGAATTGGTTTCCTTTGTGTTTGAGATGAGACAGTTGACTGTTAGATACTGAGCCAAATGCTGAACAGATTTAATATATTCTAACCAGCTATACATTCACCTGTTCTAACTGGTTAATGCACAGATGTAGTTTTTGTATCAGTGCCACCATGGACGTTATGTTGGGTTCGCTCTGCAAAATAAAGAATCAAATCAATTCTCTTACTTAAAGCTCATGCAGTAACTTTCCAAACAGCTACTACAATTACAAGTATGACGATTTTATGGATTTCCATAAAACCGGCATTTTCCTTAAATAATTACTCAGTGTTCGTCTTGAATGATGGTGTAATTGTTAGGGTTGTAACATGGTTGTATTCGACAATTTAATCATGCTCGGCTATTACCTGGCAAGCAAATATAGCTTCTTACAGGAAATCACTGTAGGCAGGAAGTTAGACACTATTAACTGCTAAAGAACAGTTGACTACTTAAGGTGAAAAATGTTCCATATCTGACCCACACATTTTGCAATTATAATAAAAGAAATGTACATACCGCAATTTTCAAATCTTCAGTTGAACTTGTCTCCTGCAGTAAGAAATAATGAAGTTTTTAAGATTCCCAGTTTACTCCACAAGTGATTAAGATGAAGGGACAAAAACAAAGGATTACAATTAGTTTTAACATCATACTAACCGGCAATCCCATAAAAACATGAAAAAATATTCTAAGTCTTTTTTCGTGAGGAAGGGCATCACTGCCTTCTGTGGAGGTTAGATATCTGGGGAAAAATTAACAGGAGAGAAAAATTATTGGCTGACATAGCTGCACTTTTGTCCAAACCATGACCTTTCCACTCTCTACTGATATAAGATAGTCATAATTATCATAATCTAAACAACCTACCTAAGGAGATTGGGTACCAGTCCACTGTGAAGGATCTCAAATGCACATGCACTGTTGTCTTCATTAGTCAGAACATCAGAGACCTCCTGCTCACACAAACAAACAAATAATCAGTTTGAACAGTGTTCACCCTAATGCTTAGCACTGAAATTACTCACATATAAGTAGTTAATGCTGTCCACATATTCACTAATTATAACATAATAAAACTATTTAAAAGGCTAAAAACTTTGTTGAAAAAAGATAAAAACAAAACAAAACAAACGTTTTTGACTAATTCTAGTCATCTTCATGGCTAAAAAGGAAACCGTCCACATGCATACTGTTTACATTCTGGGTTATTCACAATGGGAACAGTTTCGAAACATAAGTATGCACTTGCTTGTTCAGACTGGGTTACAATTGTTGGATTATTAAGCCTTCAACATATGTCATACCTTTATTTACCCTCTGGTTGATGAGGCTTGTTAGGCCTCTAGCAATACTATGCTAATATGCCGAGCATTTTGCCACCTCAACCTTCACATTACAACAGACCTGACCATAACACCGGGAACTCTATGCCCTACTCTTTGCGACAAGTGTGTGGAAAGATTGAACTGAGCAAAGAATTCCAACACACAAAACATCAGCGTTTCCAAATTCACTATGGCAGTTAGTTCAGCTCCAATCAATTTAAAATTGCTAATCAACTTCACAGTTCACAAACAAACAAATAACCAATAATGTTATTTACCTTGAGGGCTGTCACAAAGTTTTGTTTCTGCAAAGAGGAAGAACAAACAAGAATTATTTAAAGTGAATAAAACGTCTTGCAATGGACCATTTGTTTGTTGTTTTTGGTATACAGTCGAACCTCGATTATCCGGACCTCGATTTTCCGGACTTTTCGATTATCCGGACTTTTTCTCCGGTCCCGATTTGAACAAAGTGATCGAGGAAAGAGGGCTGATACCGGAACAAATCTACAACGCGGACGAAACTGGACTGTTGTGGAAATGTTTACCGCAAAGAACTCTCGTCTCATGTCGCGAGAAATCCGCTCCTGGATTCAAAAAGGCCAAAGATCGTTTGACTGTTCTTGGTTGCACGAATGCTACAGGAACTCATAAACTAAAACCCGTTTTGATTGGGAAATCTGCAAAGCCAAGATGCTTCAAAAATGTAAACATGGATGCGCTCCCTGTCACCTACAAGTCGCAAAGAAATGCCTGGATGAATTCGGAGATTCTTGGCGAGTGGTTTACGAAAGAATTCGTGCCAGCAGTTAAACGCCATCAGCGTTCGCAGAACATTCGTTCTCCAAAAGCTCTGCTGTTGTTGATCGCCATGCGATCTCGTTTTAAGACTTTAAAGCAAACTAGTATGTTTCATTTTTTTAGAAGCGATGTATAGATTCTTATTTATAAACACTGAAAGTGATCGACCTTTGTACATGTATTTGCAGTCATTGAAGCAAACGTTTAGAATTAAAAATGTGTGATCTTTATTTCTTTTGTTTACATTGTCTCATTCATATTTTCGATTATCCGGACTCTCGATTATCCGGACTATTTACCCTAGTCCCACCGAGTCCAGATAATCGAGGTTCGACTGTACCATGAAAGCAGGTAAGCAGCCACATAAGAAACTAACAGTTTTTGTCTGGGAGATAATCTGATGTCAACTAAGTTCTGTAAAACTTAAATTTCTGAGAAATGTGTGAATTGAAAACTTGTTAAAGATCCAAATATAGCAGGAAAAAGATTTTAATGAGATTTTCAATAATCAGAGTTAACTGGGAGATCTGCTGTTGGCCAGCGGATGATCTTCGTGGGCATGCATAGTTTTTGCCATTGCTGTGCAGTTTCGCCCTCGTGGTTTTGCTTTGCCTAGCTTTGTTGCTTTGCCTTGGGGTTTGCCCCCTCCCACCCACCTCTTGGTTCATGGTGGGTTCCTGTGTCTATAGGTAAGTATACTTATTCTCCACTGAGAACTCAGTGTGACAGGTGCCACGGGGAGGTGTCCCGTGGGAGGTTGCCATGGTTACCCCCTCTTTATTTGCCTTTTGACCACACTTGTTTGCTCATTGCCTGCGTTGCTCTCAATTGGCACCTACCCTCCATTTTGTAATTTGCTGATCACATCTGAGAGATGTAGCAACAAATTTTCCACGACTGGCAAAATATTTTTCTTCCTTATGCATACAGCAAGTGAATCAGTATTCTGGTTTTAGGTGTATAAATGCATTATTCTACTCCTTCACAACGTTTTACATAGTTTTTCAAACAAAGGAATTTCAGCAAATATAGCACTATGTACAAAATAAAAGCAAACTGCTGTCCCTGCACTATGCGCAATTATAATTAACTGTTACTAATCCTTAACAAAAACAAGGTCATTCAAAAAAAGTTATTCAAATAACACGTTTCATGTAATACATCAACCACAAGAGACAGTTAGTAATTCCTCACATTTCCAAACTCGGAGAAAGAGTTGAAAATACGATGTGCAGCAGAGTATTTTTTTACAAATTACCGGTAATTTGGTTTTATCGACTGGGTTGATAATGTCAATTGGCCACCGTAAAGAGATTCAATTGCTGACGTTTCAAGCGTTAGCCCTTCGTCGGAGCGAATCAAGGAATTGTGCGGCATGTGTTTTTATATACAGAAAGATGGAGCTTCGCTATTGGCTGGTGCACCAGTGTGCACTACAAACCCACAGATTCTCATAGCTATTTGTTGTATTCATCTTCACATCCATCACATGTCAAGAATTCCATTCCTTATTCTCAGTTTCTTAGACTTCGCCGTCTTTGTAGTGACGACTCTGATTTTTCCTTAAAATCAGAGGAAATGTGCAATTTCTTCGACAAACGCGGCTATCCTGCTTCTGTTGTTCAAGCGGGCCATCATCGCGCCCAGCAAATTGATCGACAGTCAGCACTACAAACATCACAGAGAGAAAACAATGATAGAATTCCATTCACCCTCACATTTCACCCTCACAACCACGCAGTTAAATCCATCATTCTCAAAAACTTTAAATTACTTCAAAATGATCCCGACACTGGTAGAATCTTTTCGCAACCTCCATTAATTTCATTTAAACGCGACAAAAACATAGGTAACTTTTTAGTCAGAAGTGCATTCCAAACTACTGATCAACCCGGAACTTTTAAATGCGCTCGCGCACGATGCAAAACATGCCCTTTCATTCACAACGTTGACAAAATATCGGGACCCAAGCGTTCTATCAAAATCACTGATCATTTCACCTGTACCTCAGCCAATGCCATCTACTGTATAACTTGCACTCTTTGCAAAAAGTTATACATCGGCGAAACAGGGAGACAACTTGGCGACCGATTCCGAGAACACCTTCGTGACGTAGAGAAAGACGACAAAAATGCATCGAAACCGGTCGCGAGACACTTCAATCTCCCAAATCATTCTAAGCAACATATGGCAGTCTGCGGCCTTTCCCTTCACCAAGGAAACATGGAAAGCCGTAAAACTCTAGAACAAAAGTTTATTTTTCAAATCGGCACTCTTAATCCTCACGGTATCAACGAACGCTTTTCATTCAACTCATTTATTCCACGTTATTTCACGTTACCAGGCACCAGCCAATAGCGAAGCTCCATCTTTCTGTATATAAAAACACACGACGCACAATTCCTTGATTCGCTCCGACGAAGGGCTAACGCTCGAAACGTCAGCAATTGAATCTCTTTACGGTGGCCAATTGACATTATCAACCCAGTTGATAAAACCAAATTATATTGTTATACTTCCCACCGACGCAGCACCACAGTTTCTTTAGAAACTTACCCCCTCTATTTTTTACAAACTTTGAGGTGTTTGGAAATGTGATAAAACACCCTTGCAAGAGTATGATATATCTTTTCAATCAAAACTAAAGCTACGGAAGAAACCAAAAATCTAGGCTAACAAATTAAGATCAGATTTCCAAACCACGGTCACAATTCTGATTTCCGAATTATTGATGAGTTTGAGAAACTTACATCTAAAGTCAATTCTTCAGAAGCACTCTTCAACTGACGCAACACACTGAGTGCAGGGTGGGAATCTCCCTTCTGTTGATCAAAGTACTCAGCGCAGAACTTTGATGCTGCAACACAAACAATTTAGACCATAATTATTACAATACACATATACATTCCTAAGATCTGTAGATATGGCAAAATATCATTTATTTTCAATTGTAGTTTTACCTTGGTCTTTGATCCAATTCAAAATTTTTTCTCGGTTTTCTGAAACACTACTCCCAACAGATGTCTCCATCTAAAAAAACACATTGGATATATTACATGAACATACTTCTAGTAACATCATTTTTATACAAAAACAAAAACTGAGAGAATTCACATGCAATCATTGGTTTAAAACTATAGTCGATGAGAGTTAAGACTATGAAAATAACGTAGCATGTAGTGTTAAACAATGAAAACTTGATAAATTATCACCACTTTTCTATGAAAGAGAATCTTGTGAGTTGTGGAAGGTCAGCTGAAACACTTAGGATGAAAATTTCCTAGAATTTGGTGGCTTCAAGATGAAAAAATGCAATCTTAAGAGATGCCACGACTACAGGTACAAAATTTCACACTTATTATCTATCAAATTCACCGGTTAATTTTTCTGTGTTATTGTATAAAACAAATCAACCCTATTTTTAAATGGTCTACACTCTTAAAGATCAAAGGAATGACGCCATAAAATGTTCAAAGCCTTGCAGCGAAACCTCAAGTGCTTAATGGCTAGTGTTTCTGCTTGAGGTTTGGACATTAATTTTTGTGACGTCATTTCTATGGTCTATTAGAGCGCAGAACATGTTTGCTTTAGAAGTAAATCTGAGGATGGTACTAATGTCCTAACAATTGTAAACAGGCAAGGACTTACAAACAACATGAAAAATAAATGTTGAACCTTAGCTGGTCGCTCGGAGAGCAATGCAGATCTTGAATTCACTCTACTTGATGACTGAGATGCCAGAAAAGCAGCTCTGCTTTCATGAAGCATTGTCTTTGAAGAAGGTCCACCAATCTGCTGCTGTCGGTTCACTTCCACATGAACGTCGGATGTGCCAGGAAAGCTTGTTGCCTTGCCTCTGCCAGGTCGTTTGGAATAGCGTTTCCTCCGCAAGACATCTCCTAACCTCCTACCACCACAACAGATTGACAAAATTTTAAATATATTATTAGGATTTTTCAGATGATAAAAGGTTTCGTGAAGCACTTTAGAATAAATATAAGCGATATAAAAATAGAACGACATGTCATGTCATCATTATCAAGTTTGAAGTACATGATAGAATTGATTGCATATATAGTAGTGTGAAAATATGTAGGGAATTAAAAGGGTATTTAAATATACAATTGTTAAGTAAAAAGTTTGGCACGAATTGAATCCGATTGGGTGTTGAGTTTTGGTTTTATGTTCCTAATAAACAGCATCTCATAGATTAGACAGTCAAAGTTTGTGCATGGTCTTGTAGATTAGTTGGTTGCAGCCTGTGTTTTTCTTTCAAGTGTTTACCAATAGAACAATGTTTATGTTTGGCGATGCCTTGAAAGAGAACAGTTTTCCAAGGATACTGTAGTAACACACAATAACAGTAATTAAATTCATACTGAAGCACTTGCAAGCACAGTAAATTTTATCTGTTCATTGCTTGGCTATTCTGTTGAGAAAATATGACCAACATGTGTACAGGATGTTAGTAGATACATTATCCCAAACCTGGTCACTGGTAATGATGACACATTTTCAGAAGCTCTCTGTCCTGTACTCTCATTTTCATTACTGTTTGCCAGACACTCTGATGAACAGTTCTTTTCTGACAAATTTGATTTATTTGCCAGCATTCCGTGGGCTAAGTCTCTAACTCTATGCATCACTCCCTCCCTTCTGAATGACACATGGAAAACATCAGGCAATTTCTGCATGACAATTTCTGCCATTTGAAGAGCATTTGTAATGACTCTCAAGTCTGTAGACTGAAGCATTCCACCTATCAAGCTTGAGATTGGGTGTCTTTTAAGAACCACACCTAAAAGTTCAGGAGGGGCATGATACAGCACCCTAAGAATAGCGTTTACACATTTGTGCCGGACAGCAGGTCCAACAGAAGAGCTGAATATCTTGTACAAAGCAGAAAACATTCCGCAAGTGTAAGATGAAGCTAACACAGCTTCTTCACATAAAATCACTAAGCGTTCATCACTCCTTGTGACCTTTGCTTCATCTGTCTTGGACGAGGCTGTAGATGTCTCACTTCCACCTGGACATCGCTGTATCTGCCTTGATGTCCCAGTATCTTCATTTGTCTACAGAGGAAAGTTCACAAGCATTAGCTCATGCACAGAAATGTTTGGAAAATGTTGCTATCACATCTCACTGGTCACAACGAAAAAAAAAACCGTTCAGACATTGGCCGACCAAAATTTTCCAGTTTTCAACGAAATTTCAACTGCAGATGGAGAGAACATCCAGGCAATGTTTTGCCTTCCATTGCAAATGCCAACATTTTCATTGGCAACGCACTGTTGAGTAGTACTGTAATATGGTGTCCGACCTCACAACAGTTTTGTGCAATCAAAATGCTGACTTACTCAGACAAATGTCCTTTCACAGGGAAAATTGTCTGCACCCTCATATAAAAGGTTTGCATTCGGGCCTAGTGGCCCATCAGGCTGGAGCTTATCCCAGTTTCTGTAGCATGAAGCGACAGAGAGTATTTCTACCCCCCCCCCCCCCCCCCTGGATGGGATGCTAGTCCATCGCAGGGTTACCCTGTAGCAGTAAATTTGCCAACATCCATTTATACATCTGGGTGAAGAGAGGCACTGTGAGAGTAAAGTGTCTTACCCCTCGAACCTGGACCGTCCGATCCTGAGTCAGACCCCTGTATAACCCTAAAAGTCTATAATGCTCTTTTTCGTAGTGTAGTAAGTAATTCATGTTTTCAGGCTTCTTTCATTCAATTTAAAAAATATCTATATAAAAGAAAAGCCTTAACATACCTGTTGCATACTATTGAAGTCCACTGTGTATGTTCTGCCAAGGGTAGTGAGAGTAAGCTCATCCTCTCCACTCTGATATGCAGCCTCGATAATCTTGCTGTCAATCCAGGAGTATGTGTGCCACAGTCCTCTATCATCTCTCCACTGCCACAGTCCCTGTTCCGACTTCTGCTGAGGCTTGCACAGCAGGGCGTCCACTGTGAATATACCTGACAACACAGTGTTACATCATCACAACTATTCTTATTCAAACATTGCCACAATGTCAAGATATGATCACAAAGTCTGTGCTACCTCTCATACATAACAGATATTCTGGAAGATACATACATAGTTTGCCCAGATTTGTCATAAAGCAATGCATAACCACAGATAATGTAGCTGTAAAATTACTTTTGATGAATAGTAAAACAGTTTTCTCACTCTATATCATTTGATGATTACAGCTACATCAACTAAGAATCTTGGGATATTGTGCGCCATTAATTTTTGTAGGATAATAAGTTTAAATACTTCTCATAAAGTTTCTGTTGCATATTTAATCAATGTGGCAGCATATTGTGCGTGATATTTACAAATCTATTCCATTACAACTACAGTTTTTCAAAATCGCTAAAAATTAATGTGACGCAAACTATAGTTCACTGATACTAGAGAAAACTTACCAGTTGATGGCAGTTTTGGTAGAAGTTCACTGTCAGAAACAAGAGGTTGCATTATTAATAAAACTATTATTTTGCTGACTGGGAGGAGATTTATGTCAGAGATTGCTTTTAGCTTGGCATTAATTTCAGAGAGCCACAGAAAGCATAACAATCCATTAACTACCCCACACCCCCATGCCATACCCCTCATGCACTATAAAAGAGATAATGTTTATGCATTTTTTTCTTTCTTGTGTACATTATCTACAATATTTAAAGATTTTGTATGACATCACAGCAGCCATATTAGTGTTCCAAAGCAAAAAAACAGCAGCCATGTTGGTCTCCCAAACTCTATTTTTACACAAATATTGTCTTTTGTTTCAGCAATCCAATATGGCTGCTTGTCATATTTGTGAAAGCAATCTTACCATAAGATAAAATGTTGATTTTAAAGGAGTTACCGGTATATGAAGCTTTCTGGTTGGATTTCTAGCATTTTTGAAGGCATATAAACCACTAAATGAATGGACAACAAACCTGATAAAGCAAGTTATTTCAAAGAATTCTTGGGGACTTCGTGATAACAGCTATAAGAGAAAATATTAATATTATTTAAAACTATAAATTACCGTGAGAAGTGGAATACTGCCAAGAGGTTGATGCAGGAACAGCACTGATGAGCTTATGAAACAACATTACCTTCCTCTTGACACATAACCAAAACATTCTTGACACTGGTGAACACTTCTACAAGTGAATTAATTTAAATTCAAGCTATTTGATGATTATTAGTATTTGAATTTTGCATCTATTGCTCAGACTCTGACTGGAATTTATCTTAACGTTTCCTTGCAATCATCATAACACTCAGCTGTTCAGATTAGCGATCAGAGAGCAAAGTTGACTGAATGTCATACACAACAACACTGTTCTTGATACTGCAGGTGCAATGAAAACATCTAGAAATCCGATAAAATTTGCGCATCTCTGAAGTCTGAAGGGCTACAAAAATTAATAAACACAAAAGCTTGTACCTCAGCATTTTCTATCTCAGCAGGCTCTGTGGTGCCCAGCAACAAATATAGAATTGTATCAGACACATCTGAAACGAATGGTTTATGGAGCAAATGGTTACTAATTAAACATATTACATGATGGTAAAATGGCAATTAAAAATGACTTATTAATAAGTATAGTTGCTTTTTTCAGGTTAGGACTGGTACATACTTCCAGCTGGAAAGGACTTTGTGGCACGGAATTGAGAAATTTAATGTACCTTACTTTCTTTTTGTTTTTGGTTTGAAATCTAAACCACCATGAAATTAGTAGAAGGTTAAAAGTTCACTCCTGTCTCAAGAATCTCTTTGGAATCAGCCACTGTTGCACACGAGACATTAGACTGTAATGCTATGGATATCAGCACCTTTCGTTTACAATATGTTGCACGTAGTAAACTTACTTTGTCTCAGGAGTTGTACAGCAATTGCTGGACTGTTGGAGCATAACACGGCCAGCATGCGAACCACCATCACAAATGTACTGGTACTAATAACTGGAGGAGCCATCATCAGCTATATTGTAATGATATAAAGAATTTTATGAGTTGCTTTGAAATTTTTTTAAACAAGTGTCTTCTTCACCCAACCAGTATCTGTGAGGTCATAAAAACATCAAAATCAAGTGTCTTCTTGTGAACAATCCATCAGCTGTAGTCATCATCATCATCAACTTTATTAGGTCAGTCACGCTGATGAGGCATCACACTAAGGTTGTGTTCCTGTGGGATGATCTAGATCATGATCAGTGATCCAAGATCTCTTTGATCATGGTGCATCAAAGGCGCCGGCAAATCCACTCTGAGAAAGGATTCGTCGGTTCCTTTGATGCATCACGATGAGTGATCTTGGATCACTGATCCTGATCAGGATCACCCCAAAGGAACACACACTTCACTGTTAAACATCTAATAAGCCTATGAAAGATCCAACACAACATATTTTGTAGCTTTTCGGCCAGGTTGCCCAAATATTTGTTGACAAACATTGATGTGCATAGCTGTAGAAAGCATTATGAGAGTAAAGTACCTTGCCCTTTCAAGACAGTATTGACTTATTACACCTCTATAATTGTCTTTTGTATAATGAGAACAAAAATTGGAAATCTGCTGTAAAAAAAGGCATTGTAGAAAATGGAGAACACAAGACAATATTAACCATTTAAGGGAACTTGAGAAAAACATTTTTACCAACTGTTGAAGGTTATTGAGAAGTCCATGTGCAGCAAGCTCCTCAAGGTGTTTCTGAAATGATTTAATATGCCATTAGAAACACTTCTTATTTTCTATTCTTAACAATTATTATCATCAGGGCAAAATTAAATGTGCACTACTTATTCTCATTCCAAACTTTATTCAATACAACTCTATTTGAACTGTAAAGTTCATGCTTACTAGTTTTTTAGTTCCACATCTTTACAAAATAAACACATTTTTGATAAAAATGATTATAGTAATTGATAATTAGTATGCCTAGGGAAGGGAACTAGTTATTAAATATGTCTCCACGTTTCTCACCTCATTACTATGAAAGCTATCCACCAGTCGTGCAAATGCCACACAACAACTTTCGACAGACTTTTTATCCTGCACATAATATAATATTGATAGACAACAAAATTAAACTTACTCAAACACAAAAAAGAAGCAACATTTGTGTACATTGATTTCAGGGAGAGAATGGTTACTGCCTGTGCTTCACATTAATGCTTAATCTCAGATTGTGAAATAGTGAAGGGAAAGAGCATCCAATTTTACAAGTGTCTGAATCTGCTTGGACACAAATACTTAATCAACTTTGTAACTACAGTGTTTAATAATACAAAACGAACATGTGAAACTCAAAACCAAGAAAAACTACCAGTAGAATATTATTAAATAATGCAACTTGTTATCACAATATCAAAAGGCATACCTGATGTTGTAACCTGCCACTTAAAATCGGGACAGAGTCTGCAACAAGATGAAAGTCACCCGCACCAATGCTGTGACAACAGTTTGCAGCCACAGATAGAGCTGACCGCTGAAAATATATACAGGAATGTGTAATAATAAGAAATGATGGAGATACAAATTATGTAGTTGAACCCTAAGCATGTTAGTCAGCAACAGCACACTGGAAAATAGAACCACAATGGAAAAGTCTGCCCACAAGCCTAGTGGCCCATCAGGCCAGAGCTTAACTGGTTTCTGTAGCAATACATGACTGAGAGTATTTCTACTCCCCCCTGGATGGGATGCTACTCCATCACAGGGTTTCCCCAACATTATATTCTCCAGTACCCATTTATACCCCTGGGTGGAGAGAGGCACTGTGACAGTAAATTGTCTTGTCCAAGAACACGAACACACTGTCCCGACCAGGACTCGAACCCAGACAACTCGATCCAGAGGCCAGCGCACTAACCATCAGGCCATGGTGCCTCCCACAAATTTGGAACAACAAAGACATAATTCTAATTCAATATTACCACATGAAATACAGTTGTTTGATTTGCCTCTATGCAAAACTTGACATTGCCTTTTAAGTTTTATTGCCTAGTACGTCTAGAATTGTTTTTGCTATTTCCACTTTTTATTTTTTCCGCCTTTACTACCTTTTAGGGCTGTAACTAAGTATGCAGCGAAATAGTAAAAGAACCAACAGAAAAATGTTACAAGGCTGTTATTGTCTTTGTCTTTCTCTGAATTAAGTCTCTGGTGAAACTCAATATGACGAGGAAAAATTTCTCTAAACCCAAGCCCTTAGCGACAGTCCTGCAAATGAGGAAATGTATGTCTCCACTTCATATAGCCTGCGAACAGGCTGATATGATGTGGAAAACAGAAGAAAGAGACTTGTCAGTCATACAGTACCTGAGCAGATATTGAAAAGAAATCCAAGTACAAAAGACAAGCAGACATTCCTCCCTGCCACAAGAAAATGCAAACCACATTAAAATCAATGAATAAGTGCAGAAACTGTACTTGTACAATTTTACTAAAACAATTCAGTAATACCATGAATCTTGGAACACTGTCTGACACACTTGTGTGTCAAGATCAAGGTCATTACACCCTAGTCAGCCACACCTTTGTTATTGTTTTCATGTGAGAATTTCAGTATTAATATTATGTGAATCGTGTCGAAACAATAGGAACCCTTGAGAAACTTGCTAAAGGTAATTTAAACACTTCCGGTAACATAACCTTCAGCAATACAATATGCATATGATTGCACTTCACCATACAGTTTCCATAATTTTGATGGCATCGGAAATGGCGGAGGCTGACTAGGGCCATTTAAGCAAGATTTACTGTAAGAGATTAATCCAGAACTTCAAATAATCCATAAATCATACAGGAATCAACCCTTATCTAGATCATTCCAGGAACTTAAAAAATAAAGCTCATTAAAAACATTTCTTACAGCTAGCAGGATAGCTTTTCCATGTCTTCTGGATAACATTGCTAGAGCTGTCAATGCTTGTTCTGCAACATCCATACACTGTATAACTTGTAGCTACAAAGTCATGCAACACAACATAAACATCAGCTGGAATCTTGGAACAAAAACATGTAGTGCCCGAAGAATTAAATCGAAAAAATTCTGTGTTCAATTTCAGCAAGAAACTTAGTCCTTGTCTTGCCAAAGTTATCAACTTGCATAGAAAGTAATTAAGATAAAAAGTAAAGGTAAGATTCCCATTAGATGACCTTCACAACTGTTGTAATCCACGCACTTCGATCAACATTTAGCGACCGCCATGTTTTAAACAGTTTCACCCAACAACCATACCATGGGCGCATTGCATAAACATGTGCTTTCCTTTCGCCAGTAAAAGTTCAATGAACGAGCAATATGGCTGCTTGGCTTCAACTGAAATGTAAGCTATATAATATCATAATCCCTTTATACATGCGAGTCTTAAAGAAACGTTTTTCAGAACTCAATGTTTTTGGCTCATTCTCAGTGTAAAAACCTGTGAAACTCTTAAAAGACTTAAAACAAAGAACGAACGAGACAACAAAGAACTCAAAACTGTATAAAACAGCAAAACAATAGCTCAAAAACAAAGAAAAAAGTCACAGGTTCTTACAACGAGGTAAGCCCATGTTTACTAGGTGTTTCGCTGTGAGGCAAAAATTTTGTGAATCACTTTTTGGTGACCAGATTTTTTTCATTTTAGCAACTGGCTTGGCGCCTGCATAATTTTGAACCCTGAAATTATTTGTCTCACCAGATCTGTATGTCAGACATGATGAGAGACTGGACATACACCTTTATTCAACAGTTTGCATTATATGGAAATTTTCAAATAATTTATGACTGTTTCTGGTTGTTTTATGAGCCAAGAAAAACAATTGCAGTTTTTCGGCCTGTTTTCTGGTTATAAAAAAATAACAGAGTAACTGTTGTTTTAACTTATTTTTTGGCTCATCCTCGGTGTAAAAACCTGTGAAACTAACGAGTGACGTAAAACAAAGAACGAACAAGACAACAACCATACATGGCAATAACTAACAAACTGAACAATTCAAGGTTTACCTTTTCTATAAATACAGGTACCGCTTCTACAACTACAGCTGTCGATCTGGGAAGAGCTTCCATCAGGTATGTCAGGGCACGGCAGCCATGATTCATCTAGGGGAAAATAAATGAAGTAAACGATAATTATTATACATAATTTACCCAGTTGACCTGCAAAATTTGATTGGGGCATTAGGATTGACAAGGAAATCAACTCAATGTAATGCCATCTCAGCTCTTCAAAGCAGGGTGAAGTTAATCAGATAACTGTCAACTTTAAATCCAACTTTTTATGATGAGTTCATGATCAATGTACTATGATAATCATGTTTTTTTGTCAGCAACTGGGACCGGCACTAGAAATAGCGATATAATAATTTTGTTTATATGTGCTTTTTTGAAAAAGGTCATTAGAAAAAAGCACAGTGCATGCGACAGGTACGCTCCTGGCACTGTAGCTTCTGAACCTGCTTTTGTTAACACTTGCAAACATACATCCATACTGCCTTGTGCCATTTTCTCAGATTTCTCTGAAATGCTTGAGTCAAGGAACCTTGATTAACTTAAAACTACCAACAATACCTTTTTGGTTTGTTGTATACACTTTTATGCGTCGCTCATGAAGAAGTCTGTTATCCTTTTAGCATTGTTCGGTGAATGGACGGCATCCTTACTACGCATAATTTCACACACGCGCACATTTAAAAATGGTGGCTTTTTTTCTGATGTCTGGCGCGTGTCAGAGATGTAAATCATCATTTTCTCAAAAACGAGTATGGTGACCTGTCTTTTTTTTCTTTCTTTGTTTGAACTGAGCAATAAATTTCTTCCTCTAGAAAAATATAGACTAATTCCCTGTGTTGAAAAAGCAACAATAGTCAAAAACGTACATGTCCATGCATTACACTGTCTCTCTCACAAAAGTGAATATTTGTACATTAACCTTAATATCTAAAAATTGTTGAATAATTTTTTACCTACTATATTACATAAATTTCAGTGTTACTAGCCAAAGTGAAGAGTGGAGGAAATGATACAAATACCGGTACTCACCATATCAAAGTTATGCTCCATTGAAAGCAGGTTTACCTACAGCAGAAAACAAACTTCACTCATGAAGTGTACTCACAGCTGTACACTACTTGCAGCTAAGACTTCTTGGAATGTATAACACAAGAAACTGTTTCAACTATTTTGGTGGCTTAGTGAAAACATAATCTATTCATGGTTGCCACAGCCACAGGATCTTGAAATTCCTTGACTTTTCCCTGATAAAAAAAATTTTCCTGACCAACTGAATTAAAACAAAATCACAAACTAGTCCTGGTAATGCCTCCAAACTCCCCTCACAGCCAACCTCTCCACCCATTTTAGTTATCGCTGAATTGCCAAGAAATAAATTAGTACTTTTAAATTTCACTTTTCCCTGACTTCTCTCAAAGATTGAAACTTTCCCTGACTTTTCCCTGACCTTGAAGAATTTTTTTCCCTGACCATTTCCTGACCTGTGGCAACCATGCTATTTTGTCAAGTAAAAATAAGAGTTAGTTTTACCTGCTACTTTTGAACTGTGTAGGCTGGCTACAGGTCAAGAAAAAAATGCTTTGCACTACAGCTTACCAGCATAGTGTTTGCAGTTTAGTCTCGTAAGCATTGTGTGGTTTGTCAAAACATTATATATTATGTCCAGTATAAAACAGACTACTCACAAGTGCTGGTACAACTTGTTTCACAGGAAACCCAACAAGACTCTCTTCATTCCCCATTACTAGGAACTGTAACATTAAGGACACACTACTGTTAGCACAATGAACTCTGGCTATGTAAGAAGCAGGCAGATAGATCTGTGGCAACTTATTGTATACCTGTTGCACAACACTAAATTCACTCCAGTTTTTACAAATTGGAACAGGTTTTTTTTCCTGTCACAAATCACCCTCTGATGACTACAGCATGTGCAAAACATATAAGCGTGTGCAACCTTGGGGATAAAAGGGCCACCAATGTAAACTCTGTTGCACAGGGTTACAAACTGTATTGGTGAACAGCCGAAAATATCTTCTCTTGTACCAACTTCTATTAAATTCTTTTTTTTGTTTCGTTTTAAAATTTTATTCTTAAATGCATATAGCAAAGCACATTTTAACATTATTTTCACCCACTGGATTGAATAAAAACACACAAGTTCGCATGAGGTCACCCAGTACAAGGCCAACATATGAAACTTAATTCCAGCAGTTGGGGAAACGGCCCAGTTCACTGTGGGTCAGTGTAGCATGAATTCAAAGACAGATTGCAGAAAAATAAGCAAAGTTTTGACAGAAAAAAGCCAAACTGAAGTGCATTTCATTGCATTTGAAGAACGCTTCACACTGGCTTTGCCCAGTCACAAGTTACCCCACCCCCCCCCCCCCCCCCTTGATTCACTGTTGTTTTAAAATGGAAACCAATATTCCACTTGTGCTTTTCTCAAAGTGTGCGAACTTGATACAACGGGAAACCACCAGGTACCTGAAGAATATACAGCCAACAGAAGCAAAACTTGTGTGTCCAAGTTTATTCCCATAAGAGAAGCCCAAGTGCATGCAGTTTTGCATCTACTGTAGTTTTTCGGTTATCAGGCGCACTCGGCTATAAGATGCACCCCCAACTTGGCAAAGTAATCATGCCAAAATCCCAAACTGAAAATTACATGAAAATACTCAGTTATAAGACACGCCTAGAATTCAGAGTTCAAATAGACTTGTGTGTTGATGGGCCAGGTGCAATTATCTTTGCACAAACATGCAAACTTCATTTTTAACCGCAAACAAAAGTGGAAAAATCACATGATAATCATAAAATGCATACACGTCAATATAGACAAATTAAAACGCCAATGCTCAAGGCAGAACTTTGGAGTTTACCACCATGCAGCGCTGATAAGCAGAGTTTCACGGTTGCGGTGAAATTGAACAGCAAGAAAATTCCCGAGGCCAGAAGGTCATATTTAAAGGCATTCGATAGCTGAACATCAACGTGCCACCGAGGTTGCAAGTCTCAGTTCACAAAGAAGGGCTAGATGGACGAAGAAGGTAAGCATTGTTTCCACATTGTTTATTCTTCATGGGATCTTTTCGATAAGCAAACAAATAATTTCTCGGAAACAAGGTTCTAATTTCATTGGTGACAAATCGTGTTACTGAGCACATGCAAATGCACGTTTGCAAATTTTAGTTTGTTTGGTTTTTCGCTGTGCAGTCAATCGTTGCTCAATAGAATACAGCCTTTAAAGTGGAGTGGATTCGTGGCAATCTTCAAACAGAGCTCTTCTCGTGTGGGATTCCTTCTGTGGAAATTTGATGGATGCTGTGGCAAGGCAAAATGAGTTCAACATGGATAGCGAGAAGGTAGACTAGCAGCTATATTCAGTTCAAGATAAAAATAAATGGCTCTTTTCAGAACCACTTCAACATGCAATGGTTCTTTTTAGAGCCACCCCAGTTCAAATCTAAAAAGGGTCTTTTATTTGTCTCTTTTTATTTGCAAGTTCGGATAAAATTGTGGTCTTCGGATTTTCTTTCGCAAAAATAATTGGCTATAAGATGCACCCCAATTTCAAGAGTAAATTGCAACAGAAAAACATTTTTTTGCAAAACAACTGTGTGCCTTATAACCAAAAAACAGTTACTATCAAAAAATGGTAGTTTATGTACAACTACATATCAGTTGTGCTCAACATTGCGTTTAACAAGGTAGGAAACATTTTCACTTTTCAATTCTAGTTTTTTTTTTATCAGCCTGGACTAATGACTTCAACTTCAACTCAGAAGCACTTTTCCATCTGTGGGCATCCACTATAAAATTACTATACATAGAAGACTTCATTAACAACAGATTGCAGTTGCTATAATAATATTCATGATTAGTTGATGAGTGATTTCGCTAATGTTCATAAAAGTGCCTCAAAAGTGCTACAGTGGCTCACCTGGCACATTTCAATAACAGACTGAAGTTGTTGTCCTTCATCAGATGACTGGATCCCCGTTAACATTTGTTGCACTTTACCACCTGTGAATTAGATGAAACACATTTACAGTTGTAGCACCACTCTCTAAGAATCTTGTTCAGAAAATACGGTAATGCTAAATGTAACTCTATTACAGGTATGTAATATCAGACATCAAACCCTCCAAAATTAACAATACTTTTCGGAAAAATTTGCTAACAATCAAGAAAATTTGTGTCCCTTCTTTTGGCGAATTGTTTCTTTCACTTAAAGAACACAGTGTTCTCCCAAGTTTTCAGCACAGCAGGCAACAAAACTTTAAAAACGGCAAAGAAATTCCATTGAGTCTCAGCCAGTGCCCAAGCATGCTAAAGGAGATACATTTACTGTCGCTTACTTAACATACAACTCAAAAATTTAGTAGTCGCTGCAATCTCTTTTCTCTTTGCTTCACATACTTAAGCTCTTACAAAAATTTACATGTACCTGAGCCAGAACTTATAGTTCGATGCAGCAGTTGGTGCATACGGGGTCCTAGTGAGCCAATCAGATGAGAAGGAACACCTCGTGCCTCTAGAAGAGCTGTGAATCAGTTCAAAATTAAAGTTACTGTAATTGCAGATCATACAGAGCTAAAATGCAAATAGTACTACTCAAAGATGAATGAAAGTTGTCACTACTAATCTCATTTTATTTTCTTGTAAGAATCACTGGGCCTGTAGTTACAGCTTATACCCACATTCTGATCAGGAGGTAACTTACATGTACTTTTCAGTGGGCTGTATACATGTTATACCTTTACTTGGTATTTTTCTGTGGGAAAAATTATTTGCAGGTTTTGACAAAAAAAAAAAATGAAGCACGGCTGCATATAAAATTATTTATGAAAACAGTCTTCTTGTCATGTCTTTTTAAGAACTGTCTCATCGAGACACTCACATCTAGAGACATTGGGTGACCTGGCATACAGGAATCCCAGTTTGGACTATTAAAACTAGAAGACACCTTTATCAAGTTACTAAAGTAAATTCACAATAGCTTTCAGTTAATGACAATTTTCAATTAAAAAACATAACAGAACTTCATTCACACTGGAATAACCTTGTAATCTTGATAATTCTCCATCTTTCAGTTCCATATCTTCAAAGCTACCAGAGCCCTCAAGTTCACTCCTTGAGGCCTCACCTAAAGCACAAACACTGTTGTTATCAAATGTAAACTAGAACTTCATCTAACCTGGTGCCTACAGTACAGCCCCCCTCCCATCACTATTCCTCTGAACCCAAAAGGCATATTAACTTTCACAATGGCCGAGAGTCAGTTTAGTTAACATGCAAATAATACAACATATGATTGTAATGGAGTTTTCATACCACCAAATGATATTACTTAACTCACGTATGAAGTCATACTCATTTCGCTCGATTCGTACGGATCGTTTAAATGTTCTACGCTCTGTAGTAGGGTTGACGGTTCGTATATTCTATATTACATCTCAACGATCTGTAAATTTCAAACGGATCGTCATCCCTTCTTACGGAACCAAAAGGGCAATCAAAGGTCCGTACGTTTCGCACGGAGCGAATAGCTTTCTTTCGGTCCGAAGTGCATCTCATTAAATGACAGGCCATGTGTGTGTGTTAACGGATCGTTCAATTCGTTCGATTCGCAATTCTTGCATCTCATTAAATCAACAGAGTGTAGTCGTGTGGCTCGTAATTCTTGCTTGGAAGGGAATACTGTATACATGTATATTCCTTGTTCTAAATGTGGAAAATACCAGCGATGAATACTGTATACGTGTATATTCCTCGTTCTAAATGTGGAAAATACCAGACATGCTTTCTAGCTGTGTTGAAGAACCCGAAACGCACGAGTGCGGTTCGTAATTCCTGCTTGGAAGGGAATACTGTGGACATGTACATTCTCAGTTATTCTAAATGTGGAAAATACCAGCCATGAATACAGTATACATGTATATTCCTCGTTCTAAATGTGGAAAACACCAGGCATGCTTTCAAGCCGCGTTGGAAAAGCCGAAACGCAACGACTTCAGTCACTCTAACATGTACTCTAAGTGCGTGTTCGCGCGCGTTTGGTAATTCTTGCTCGAAAGGGCAAGCTGGCAAATGCTGTATACATGTATATTCCTCGTTCTAAACGTGGAAAATACCAGCGATTAATACTGTATACATGTATATTCCTCGTTCTAAATGTGGAAAACACCAGGCATGCTTTCAAGCTGCGTTGAAGAAGCCGAAACGCAACGACTTCAGTCACTCTAAGTGCGTCTTCGCGTGCATTTCGTAATTCTTGCTCGAAAGGGCAAGTCGGCAAATACTGTATACATGTATATTCCTTGTTCTAAATGTGGAATAGAGTGTTTTCACTCACGTGACCAAAAAAATAAATCGAAAACCATTCAGTGGACAGAGTCAAGAAACTTCGACGTTATAGAATATAAATAAAGAAAACATTTCTCCAAGTTTCTGGCATGTACGTTATTCCAAACTTCAGATATTGGTCGAAATGTATCGCACAAATTTACAGAGCCCAGTATGGAGCCGCCATATTGGTGTACCTCAGTGAACACCAACATGGCGGCCGGAAATTGTGTAAACATCTGGAGTTTACTTTGGTTATCTAGGCGACTGATTACCTATTTTGAACAAACAAATGTTCATATAAACACTTTCCTAATACTTAAAGTTCTAAAATGGCTAAATCTCGCGAGACAAGTATGCGTTTTTTGACATACATGATCGTAACTGTAAGTCCCACAGGATTATTTTGGTGGATAAAGACTCATTTTTAGGGAGAAAGGAAAATGACGCAACAGCTGTTTAACAGTATACCGGTCAGTATAAAAAACGGACTGTGGGCTACGGACTGGGTATAAAACATGGACTGAGGTATAAAATATGGACCAGGACTGCGGACTGGGTATAAAACACGGACTGAGGTTATAATAAAGTCTTCAAGTCCTCAGCTTCTACGCTCGCATTTGAAAGATCAACTTGATAGGAGGAACAATTTTATGATTACCGCTTTGGTTAGAACAGTTCGGGACTGTTGGCGTGTGATGTAGCGGTCGTTAAAACGTTCCTTATTGTGCATATTACTGTATAAAACAAGGCTTCTTGCTTTTTTATGATTGTTGTTTTGATGGGAGGAATTTTGAACGGACAAGGATATCCTTAAGTGATTTTTCCTTCCTTAAATGCTACAATCGGTTAGGTTTTTAAGCTCATGATTGCAAGACCCGCACCGGTTTCGGATTCCTAAGGAGGGATCCGTTCGTCAGTTGCTTAAGCTCTGAGGTGAGCTAGTAACAAGTGCCGATGAGAGAATCAACTCCGCTTTTATAGTATCCTGCAGTCGGTTGGTTGATCTATTGTTTATATTACAGTAATTATGCAGATTGGCGGTTTTTACACACTGCGTGGAGTTAAATCACTCGAATTAGCTGAGTGAAAATGATTTTACGTGTGTAGCTAGTTGATCAAAAAAAGGGCTGTTGGATAGTCTTAAAAATCCGTTAGCTTTGTTGAGCGTAGAGATTTGCCCGATCTTTCAAATGCGAGCGTAGAAGCTGAGGACTTGAAGACTTTATTATAACCTTGGTTCATTAAAGACTTCAGGCCCGCGTAAGTTTTATCGCCCTGGCGAATCTCTACGCTCAACAAAGCTAATGGATTTCTAAGACTATCCAACAGCCCATTTCTGATCAACTAGCGCTAGCTACACGCGCAAAATCATTTTCACTCAGCTAATTCGAGTGATATAACTCCACGCAGCGTGTAAAAACCGCCAATCTGCATAATTACTGTAATATAAACAATAGATCAATCCTGTTACCGACTGCAGGATACTATAAAAGCGGAGTTGATTCTCTCATCGGCACTTGTTACTAGCTCACCTCAGAGCTATGCAATATACGATCCGTAAACTCTACTCTACGGAGCGTAGGACATTTAACGATCCGTACCGATTGAACGGATTGTCAAGCCGTTTGCCCCACACATTCAAGATCTTCAGAAGGGGGATTTTTTCTAAGCCCCCTTAATGACATGCGATATACGATCCGTAAACTCTACTATACGGAGCGTAGGACATTTAACGATCCGTACGAATCGAACGGATCGTCAAGCTGTCTGCCCCACATACTCAAGATCATCAGAAGGAGGATTTTTTCTAAGTCCCCTTCAGAAGGGGGATTTTTTCTAAGTCCCCTTAATGAGATGAAATATACGATCCGTAAACTCTACTATACGGAGCGTAGGACATTTAACGATCCGTACGGATCGAACGGATCGTCAAGCCGTCTGCCCCATACTCAGAAGGGGGATTTTTTCTAAGCCCCCTTAATGAGATGCAATATACGATCCGTAAACTCTACTCTACGGAGTGTAGGACATTTAACGATCCGTACGGATCGAACGGACTGAATAAGATTTTAACGGATCGATACAGTGCGCGTGTATTGGACAACCCTCTAGTATTCTTAAGTTCATGTCACTCCTAATTAACTTATATACAATTTTGATCTGTAGATAACTTGTACTGTTACTACTTATCTATTTTGTTTTTTTCCTTTTCTTTTCCTTTTCTTCTTTTTTCCACAACCCATTTAATAAAGCATAATTATTTTTGTAACTTCTCAGCTTGATTAGTGTTTGCTATTCTGAGTAGTAGTTTTTCTTTTGCTTATTTGAGTTATAATTTTTGCTGTATTGATTTCTATATATCTAGCAAAATAAAATGGTTGTTGTTAATATACTGTAGATTTCCAAATAATAATCAGCCAAAGAATTTCAAGTTGATGTTTGCAAGAACTTGGGTGTAACAAGAATAGAGTACAGAACTGAGTCTGGCAAGAATAGAGAACATAACTAGTTTGTTGCTTACCACTGCCAGAAGGAATGGAATCTTCAAAACTACCACGAGCTGAAAAGATACATAATTCAATTATACCAAATAATAAATACAAATGCTATAGGCTGATTGGCTAGGCCATGTCAACCAACATCAACCAATAGTGTTTATTGACTGGAGGTCCCCCACAAAATGGTAACATTTCCCTGTTCTCTTGTTGGCAGAAATTTACATGTAAAATATTACTGGATAATTCAATTTCCAAGGCTAAAAAGCCATTTCCCTGTTACACGAGTTTGCGCATAGAGAAATAATTCCACTTGAAAGATTGTGAGATTTTAAAGGCATTTTCAAGTTTATTGCCACTACCACTGCCACTGCCACAACCACTGCCATGTTCACTAAATTTATGCACTCTACCCATAATGCAACTCTATAACACACAATGAATGCCATCAGCTCTGTAGGCTTTGCTTTTGGTTTTCTTAGAATGGACTCCAATCCTAAAACACACATGTCTATTTGTAAACTATGCCAAGTTAAAAAAATAAATTAAGAACTAGCAAAATTAATAATGAGCACTGCATTGTCATCTTCAGGACAGCATTGTCACGTTCAAAATAATATTCTCCTATTAAAAAATAACTGACAATTATTGTACAAAAACAAAACTGAACTACACCATGTGCCCACAATGACATGAAGTTCAGCAGATTGTCCTAACATCTTAAAAGGAAGGCTAAATTACAGGTAGAGTTCCTTTTAACCAATCCATTTTTGAATCTTTGTGTTAGCTGGAACAAAAAAAATAATAAATCTACAAATGGGTGTAGCAACAGCTGGTAAGGAGCCTGGGAATTAATTGGGTCTTTGTTGTGTGCCGAGCTGACTGACCATGTGATATGATTCGGACAGAGATTGCGAAAATGAATGAAAATCTGAAGCCAGCTTCAGTTGCCAATCTGAATGATCCGCCTTTGAAAGTGGATTATTCAGACTGAAATCTAAGATTGGTTTGAACATAAATGGAAATTTAAATTAAAATCACAAAATCCTGATTTAGATTGGTTCAAACTAGTCAGCATATTGCAAACATATATTTACCTGCATCCGAAGAACCAGGGTCCTGAGGTGCACTGTTAAAAATAAAATTGCAACATCTGCTATTACTATCTAAATAAAGCTTTTCAGTTACACTGACTGACTGTACTCTATATGAACTGTATATACCAGTTGTTTCCCAAAATTTACTTTGACAATATGAATATCAATCACTACTTCAGTAGCATTAGAATCAAAACAGCAAATTTATCATTATTATACAAGCAACAACAATTCAACGTAAATGTACAGTTCATGTACTGTAAGCTGTCAACTGTAGTGTACTGGAAGTCTGTAGTAAGTGGTGTACTGCAAGGGCGATGTACATGTACTGTGAGACGTAAATGTAAATATCTTGTAAGTTGAACTGTGCATGCAAATATAAGAGTTAGTTACATGTAAGTACAGTGTATTTTACTGTCGAGTAAGTTTACTTACAGCAATAGTGTAAGTAGTGTAACAGATGGTCAAAACCAAAAATATTCTTGGCCATGGAAGTAGAAAATTGATTAAATTCATTTGTTATGGCTATTGAATACAACTTACATGTATACAGTCATAGTTTCCTCATGATACCGTAGGTCTCAACAAAGGCATTACAGTTATGTTCTCTATAAAGCTCACACTGTACACTATCATTTAATAATTTTAGTTTTATATTATTTTAAATATTTAATGCACCACCTACTTGTCAGCTGACATACTGGGTGATTGTCGGCGTGTCCACGACTGCTTCTTCCCCTGTGGCCCACGCCGACTGAAAACAAAAATATTCCTTATTATATATTTATTGTTATATTACTGTGGTATCCCAAATAACAGTAATATGCACATGTACTACAGGGAAATATACAATGTACAGTGTACTCCAAAGTTGATAATTAAAAGGTAAATAGTCCAGTTTCGAGTTAGCCAAGACCACTGAAAAAAAAGACGAAATACTCAGTTGTACAGGGTTAGCCTCAATCCGATGAAAAATATTCACAAATACCAGCAGAAAAGCACTGAAGCGCAAGATGAAACAATGCAGAAAGTTGTTAATATTTCCTGTTCTCACTGGTATTTGCGAATATTTTATTTCAGGTCGAGACTAACCCTGTATAGACGCGTCTTTAGTCGTTTTATTCAGCGGTCTTGGTTAACTCGAAACTGGACTATTAACCACAGCAGCAAATTGGAAAAGCTAGCATTTTTGAGGGTTAGCTTTTTCCCCAACAAACAGCTAATACGTGAAACATCAGCATCAGCTTTTCCAAATTTACTCTAACAGAGTTAATATTTACTAGATGCTATTAACTTCCAGCTGTTGATCCAATAAGTTATTAGTACAACAACAACAACATATTATACGAAATATTATATACAGATGATATCTGATATTATACGAGATATTACAGTATATACAGGACAAAAAATGTTCACCTCTCTGCCTTGGACAAGTAAAATCCTCAAAGTACTCCTCTTACTGGATGATTGAAAGATTGAAGATTTCAACACTTTTTTTCTCAGCTTTTAAGATCTGGATTTAAAGAACTGAATACTGGAAATCATACTTTATATGACCACTGGAAATCATAGAAACAACCTGAAAAGGTGCAATTAATTTTTTCTAGGTGAAAACACTCAAAACTGTGAGCATTTTTCAAATTTGAAAGTCTGCCATTTTGAATATTATATTCTATTCTTCCCATTAGTTAATAAGGAATTTTCATGTCACTACGCACATGCAAATTTTCCATGCAGTTTTGTTTTGTTTCGTTATTTTTCCTTCTTTTCCGATGAGTGGATTTTGTGTTCAGATTTTATTTTCTGGAAAGTACCATCTGCTGGACGAGTGAAATGAAAAGAACATTTTTTGCCCTGATTTTCCAGGCTGATATTACCAACATGTGTCTGTACCTATTGCTAGCACAGGATCCCGTTGTCTCTTTGAGTCTCTGTGACCGCCTTAAGCCTGCACTGGGCTCAGGCGGGTCACTTCTTCTCCAACTTCGTGATGGTGCACAGGTGGTCCGGGAAGTGGATTGATTTGTTGCTGCAGCCTTGTCAGAGAGCGATGATGCCGACGCAGCACGTCTTCCACGGGAGGAAGACTTGGAGGTTGATGATAAGTTACCAATGGCTGATGAAGATGAACTACTTAGATGAGAGGTAGAGGGTTGGGGAGCCACCAAATTACCAATGGCTGGCAATGACAGCTGTGTCTGCTTCGACTTTGTGAATGTGGCAGCGAATGATGGCACAGAGACTGGTTTCCTGTTGGCTTCCTGCTTTTCTTGGAGGACTGGCTTACTGCTTTAAAATAGAAGAGAAAATCTGAACAACAGAAACATCAATTGACCTGTCTGTGTTGCTACAGTAATTAACCCTTTACTCCCCAAGAGTGACTTATAGATTTTACTCTGTCTAACGCCAGACGATTTTACTCGTCAAAGGGAGACCCCTTGGGGCTTAAAGGGTTAAAAAACTATCTCCCTTAACCCTTTACTCCCCAAGAGTGACTTATAGATTTTACTCTGTCTAACGCCAGACGATTTTACTCGTCAAAGGGAGACCCCTTGGGGCTTAAAGGGTTAAATAATAATGTACCCCAGAGATAACAACTTCATGTTACAAGTGGTACACATAATAATTACACAACACAACTTGTAGTAAGCCCCCCCCTCCCCCCCCCCCCCGTGGCTGTAAGCTCTCCCCGTTATAAACCCCACTGGTTATAGGCCCATCCATCTGTCAATAATTTTAAAACGCAATCTGATTTTGAGCCCCTCAGGATACAACCTCTCCCTCCTCAGGCTTTCCTGTACATGTAGTATAAACTCAATGTTGTTAGAAATCCGCATCGAAAAAATTTGCAAGCAAATTACAAATGTTTAATTAGTAAGTTAGAGCAGCATTCTTATATACCTGGCCGATATTTGGACACTCAAATTTGCATACATTTTTTTGTACGCTTCTATGGCTCTACGTTTTAATGTATTTAATTTTATTTTTCTATAACTCGTACCGTAACAGCCATGATGCATTCTAGCTGTAGAGCTGTCCATGTATATCCATGTAATCCTTAGTATAATTTTTATTGTATTCATCTAATCATTATATCTCAAACAACAGTATCTACTAACGATTATAATTATGGATATACAAATCTACACCTCTGCAGCATTAAAATTAAATAGATTAAAACACAATGCCATACACAGTAGAACAGTACTGTAGCACATTTTATTTTAAAAGATGACAAGTGTTGTTTGAGATTATAATGATCGAATACAAAGCAATTTGTACTTAAGGAGTATACAGATATACAGCTCTACGCCTCTATGGCAAGAACATATTATGGCTGTTACGGTATGAGCTATACAAAAAATAAAATTAAATACATTAAAACGTAGAGCCGTAGAAGCGTACAGGTTTTTAGCACTGAGGAAAATTGAAAGTAAAAGAAACAGATGTTAATATAAAAAATGTAGAGCTGATAAACAAGAGTAAAAACAGAGAAAATATAATGAAACTGAGTAGAGCAAATTAAGCATATATTAGTTAATTAAAAATTGGTACTTACAATCGTATAGCAGTAGAAGTGCAATGAACAAGAAAAATTGAAATTAAAATGAAAGTAACAAATTATGCAAAATAATTGTATATAATGGGTAACCGAATGTTGGTTACCATGGCAATGAACGGAAAATGTAAATAAATCAAAAAAGTGAAAGGAAGCAAGAGGGGATGTAAAGGTGTACATCTCTACAAAAAAATATACGCTAAGGTGAGAGTGCAAATACGTACCACACTTGCATTCTTACAATAATTATATCATTCAACGAGGCTTTAAAGTCATCTCTTGACAGCTCACTTCCAAACGTTCTTGCGGGTGTGTGTGTACATATGTGCCACTTGTAAGTCCTCCCAGCCAGATAATTATATGCTTCCCCAGTAAAAGCTAGACACCCAAACCCCTTAAGCTTTAAAGTAGACTTTGCTCTAGATACGACTTTGTTTGCACTCTAGGAGACCTTAGGTAAAAAGGTGATGGCCAAGCTAATTTCATTAACAAGTTACAAGTATACTGCATATTCCAACTGGTCTACCGGTATATTATAATTCAGCTGCATCTCTAAGTCATTACTTCGTCAGTCTATGCCATTACTTTTTTTAATTATAACTTCATTTGCATCACAGACTGGATAACATCAGTGGAAGAGAATTCTGCATCTATATACATGTAGTGTACATGATGAACCAAGTTACATGCATGTACAGAGCACAGAGACAAATAGAATCAAACAGACAAAGAACGTAAGACCATAAAGCCAATCAGCTGTAGTTAAGCTGTTAACTTGGAAGTCTGACTAAAAAGATCTCGCTTTACCTGAGGTTTGTGCAATCACTGCTGCTGGAGCAAGGGCTTGCTGATGAGCTGCGAGATCTTAAACTAATCAAGCACAAAATCATGAAAATACTTCATAGAAATATTAAGCAAGTTACCTAATCTTACTGTCACATAATTACCTATATAAATAAATAGAATTAGACAAGCCTAAAAGCGGGGCTCCCCATTTATTTTTACCGGATTTTATTGTTTCCATTCCATTAAAAAAATGGCCAAACTATTTTCACTGTTAAAACAGTGACCTATACAAACCTGTAGGTGCAAGAAAATTTAAAATGGATTATCTTGAGGCAGATCAAAATAAACTCACAACCATAAAAAACAGTATTGCTATTATCTTCCTATACATGTAGTTACCATATAGACATCAATGTGAAATTGCCATCACACTATTCTGGCCTGTTATTTGCTCTACCATTAAAATCAGCATCACTGCACTGAATTGGGTTCCTTGCACAAGCACATACACATCATCTTATGTCTCTTTGAGTAATACAGTGCGAAAAGTAGCCCGTGGTAAGCAAAGATATTTGTTTTGCACTCATTTTGTATTTCACAGGGGGTAAACTACTTCATTGTGGTCTTCTTCTCACTTGTCACAATTTAACAGAATACTGACCACCACAGTAGAGTGTAACTGTTGCTTTCTGTCGCGTTTCATTCAACTCATGCATCAAACGTTGCACAAGAAATTTGTCCTTCGACTCCCTCCCCCCCCCCCCACAGTCTGTACAAACGGATACTTGCTCGCTCATCCCAACCAAATTTTCTTGGCTTGATCAGCTTGTCAAAAGTTCTTGCCCATGGTGCCCTGCTGGTGCGCTTTGCATACTGGAGCTCTGCTACATGTATGAAGGTGAATGCAAAATGTGCATGTGTTGAGAGCTACAGTTTGCAATTTATTATGTAGGAGATGCAGTGAAGTTAGTACGCAATGCAATCAAACATTGATTCCTATGTACAACATCTTTCAAAGATGCTACAGGAACATAATATTATCACTACAGTATATTTAACAATTAGTATATTCTCAGCTCCGACTATTGCATTTCTTGCTTTTTGATTGGCTAAAAAACTCTGACTATGAGCCAATAGTCAGAGTTTTACGTCATATGGAAAATAGTGCGCCAAGTTTTTATTTTACGCTTTGTAAAATTGTGGAAATAAAAATCGGCGGCAAAACCCGGTTTGAGAATTTACTAAAACAATTATTCCATTCGCCCTTGTTGGATATGAAGTGATTATAACCAACTCGCGCTACGTGCTCGTTGGTTATTTTATCACTTCATATCCAACGCGGCTCATGGAATAATTGTTATTTATTCCTCGAGCCTGATTGGGCTCTGAGTCAATAGCCCATAAGGCTGAAGGCCGAATGGGCTATTGACTCAGAGGCCATGAGGGCGAGAGGAATAATTGTTTTAGTAAAATCCAACTAGAAAGTATAGAGTTATCTAATAATGAGCTCAAAAACTTGTCCAAAACTTCAGCAAAAACGCAATTCAGCCGCCATTGTTTTGGTTTTCAAAGCCGGCACTTTCGCTACTAGTGGGCTATAACATACAGCCTGGTAGTAGCTCAACCAATCAGAACGCAGCATTGATAATAGACCACTAGTTGGATTTTACTAAAACTATAGATATAGTCAATAGAATTCCACTAAGTGTACTACTTACTTGTATGTACAATGTGTGGAAGGTTGACACTTGCTTGATGAAGATGATCGCCTAGGCTGGCTAGGTTTAGATCTATGTAATATATACATATACCGAATAAATAACCTTACTTATTAATGATTGTATGTTAACATACAAAATAAAAGGCAGTGAACACATTGATTTGATTTTTAAATGTTTGCTGTGCACAAACATGTACATGCCATTCATTGCTACCAAACTTATTATGGAAATTGTATGGTGAAGCAAAATCTTATGTTATTGATGCACGTTGCATTACTGTATTGGAAGCCTGCTTACATTACCTTCAGCAGTTTCACAGTAATCTCTTTTGTTTCTACACACTCCATGTAAAGTTTAATACCAAAACTCTCGTATATGTTAATCAAAAACAAAGCAATGGGTGACTGGGGTCCTTAAAGAGCACCAAAAGCATAAAGTCAATAAATAAATTTAGATATGACAACTACTTCACTCTGTTTTATCCTTTAGCAAAATGCCTTGATTTTCTGTATTTCACCTAGTTATTGATTCTCAAAAAGAGACGTTCAAAACTCAATATGTAGATCTGAATTATTTTGGTCAAATCAAAACATACATGTAAAACCCAGACAAAAGTAATTTTGTCACTGCCACATTTCTAAAATTTAACTTTTACTTTATTCAATGATCAATATATTTGTGACTTAACCCAGTGGTCAACAATTACAAACATTACATCATATTATATAGTGGTGAGGTAAAGAGCTTTCAATACATGTACATATAATTACAGACTTTTTTCCCAATTACCTTTTGTTGTCCACCTCGTTCGAAGAATTTTGATTTGCTGATCCCTTTCTTTTTCCCTGTAGTTTATTTCTGAATGTAAAAGAATCACATTAAAACAAGATATAATGGGTAGGTTGAGAGGAGGGCCCAAGCCTATTTACCTTAACACAAATTGCATATTTAACATATGATAATTTATTAAAAGAACATTAGAACATTTAGTTAATTTGCATGGCTTTCAATAGTCTAATAGTATATGTAATTCAAGTCCTAAGATATACAAATTGAGCCAAGAGAAAACATAATGAATCGTGTCATTTGTCAATTTTCCTTCAATACCATAAATTTAATCATGAGTACATAATCATTTTGAGTTTTTATGAAAGTTTTCACCTAAACTCATGAATCACTGTCCCAGAAATGAATGTTTCAGATCACATGCCTCGATAGACTGGCAATTCATAAATCAAAGCCAGATTTGAGCTGTTTTCGTGCACCAATGTTTGCTCCAATCATGCTACATAAGCATTATTACGAGCACTCGTGTAAAAAGAACAAGAGGTAATTACAATGATGTTGCCATCATGATGGTTTACAAAGACTGTAAGCATAAGCATTTTATAGCATATGTTGACTGATGACTGGCTAAATACTGTACATGTAAATACTGATCAATGTTTCTGATTTCTGATTTCCTAAAACTCAATAATAGTCTTGAAGCCATACCCTGTCTAGGATGGCTCTAGACCCTGATTAGCACAGACGCTCTTGAAAATAATTATATACCCTTTCCAGGGCTCTCCCTAGTCTTCAGCACAACAGGTGAAAACCAGTAAAGAAGTTCTAGTGAATCACAGTGAACCAAGCACGTTGTTGAAAGGGACACATTTTCCGTCACTTACATGAAGTACTTTTTGAAAAATCGGCGATCTATTTCCTCCTTGCTACAATTTTCTCCTGGGTTCAAAAACTTGACATTTACAATAGTGTGACTGAAGGGCTATATTCTCAAAACTTTGTTTAATATGTCGTCTGGATTTTAAAGAATTTCGTAAGATGATTTCAAAACGAAGGCTGCTTTTGCCTTAACTACGTCTGAACTACATGAATGTTCAATTATAAAACAAACGACTGCTACTTGGCATGTTTTGGAAAATTATTTTTACTTCTTTTCCTTTGTGAATTTTTTCCTTTTCAACGGACAGACGTGATAAAGAGAACGGACAGCAGCGATTGTAACTGCTTCATCGCAGAAACTTGACAACAAAAGATGTGCTCTTGTAGAGAAAGCCCACCAAATCCACTAAAACCTGCTCTTTCTTCGAAAGGTATTATCACTGACAGACTTGGAAAGTGAAAGAAAATAAAGAATACAAAATACTGGCACAAATTCGTAAATGAATGTTGTATTTATCTGTCAATTCACTGTTAATTTTTCATCTTTTCTATGATTTTCATTGATGACTACATTGTTGAAACGTGTGGCGTTAGACTATTAAATTTACCTGTTGAGTTTTCTGATGACTTTTCAAGACATCTTATCGTTTTCAGGCAGTAAACAGTTGTACTACAGGCAGTAAATTTTACCGGTTACCGCCTGCTAAGGAGAGCACTGCCTTTCCAGGACTTAGGGGGGTACCCCCCTCCCCTCACCTGGGCCCACATTTCTCTTGAATGTTCTCAGATATGGAGTAACATTATTTTTGACCAAAACAAGGCCAGTGTTCAAACCTCCAGGGGCGGTGTACCCTTATACCCAACCATGGGTCAAAAACCCACCCACCCTCTCCCCAGAAGGTGGGAAACAATCTTATGGCTTGTGTTTTGGAAATTTCTGTTGAGTTCTCAAATTAAGTGACTTTTATAATTTATATATTTTTATTAAGATTTTTAAAAATGTATTTGTTTCTCATAATTTGACACTTGTTGTTTGCAGTATAACCACTAAACCTCATGCTACAATATGCAAATATGTTTATTTGTTTGTCACAGCAGGTACTGAACATTGGCAGTGAGACTTCAAGGTGTTATATGGATATCATGTTTCTAAAAGAGTTGCTGCAACATCAGCACATAATTTCAAATAAAGGTGCTGCTTAACAGAAAATACTTCAATGGAACCAACAATTTAGTTTTTTATCAGAGTGATCAATAATAATGATAACCATATCACACACTAATCATTCTACGTTCGGTAAATGTAAGCTTGAAGCTCATCACATTGTTGAGACGTCTATCAAAGGTAAACATAACAATGCGAGCGTTCAGTTGCCTGCGTAAACGAAACTGTATAAAATATGTTGTTACAGGGTCGGTGGACGTCGAGTTGACTTTAGTACTTCAGAAATTTTTCATGAGCAATGTAGCATCATCAAGCGTGCCAACCATTGTCCTTACCTTGGGTCCTCGCAGAGACATTTTTGTCAAACGTAGAGCCATTGCGGGCTCAAAGCCATGCAAGCAATACATCTGTTTTCTCCGCTCTGACTTCACTCCAATCACAAAATCACTTAAAATCTTGAAAATATACTCTATTTCTTCACTGTTACTACTGAAACGAAATAAAGCCAACCTTTTTGTACGGGTTACCCCTTGTCCTTCTTGTTCAGAGCAATCATCCATCCATGTAAGAACCTTACCAGACGTGATGAAAAGATTAGAAACCGAAGGCGACGCAAAGCATGAAACCGAAAGGGAAAAGCCCTTATTACCAATATTTAAAGACTAAATACCTGTTTGTTTGTGTTCCTTCTTTATGAATAGATTTCTGTTTCCTAAGATGTAGTCAATCGCCAAAGAAACTACGCTCTCGCCTTTCCTGCTGAAACACAAGACAAGATGACAACAGCGATAGATCTTCTGATCAGCGGTAAACTCACACCACAACAGAACACTTTGTTTACGAGAGCATGGCATGCCATCTCCTTGTTCCCGTTTGACGCTCTTGAGCACGCGCCAGTCTCAAGTATTCTTAGAAATTCCCGCGTGCTTCAATTTTAATATGTCATTCAAGATTGCCATGTTTGTTGTATGTCCACATTAAATTCGGACAAAGCTAAAGAGGTGAACATTCATCCATAGAAAAAGGTTTTTTGGTCCAAAG
>OX393570.1:14700963-14728463 GCA_947652115.1 Blastomussa wellsi | reverse complement strand
AGCCTCTGTCAACAGGGCACTTGGGCTGTCATGGCGAAGCACCTTCTCAAGTTGAATGTAGTAACTAGCTGTATGTGTGCTGTAGGCGGTTTCTGGGTAAGCATGCATTCATGGCCTGGGACTGATGCCCTAGCAACGGTCCCTGGGAGAGTTGTCCAGCGAACTACCCGTTCCCGAAATGATGCAGCTGCCGCCATTGGGTCAAAATCGGGCGAAATCTCCCAATCAGGTACCTGGAATTGCTGAATACATTGTCTTTTGGATGGCGGCTAAAGGGAAAACATAGAAAACAAAAAAAAAAAAAAAAAAAGAAGAAACGAAGAAAAACGGGTGAGAACCAGAGTCCCCCAGGGACCAGCGAAGGGCAACAGTCCCGGCGCAACTGCAAGAGTCGGGCACAAAGGGCTTTAGAGAGCCCTGGGACAATTGACCCCACTGGACTTAAGGGACGAGAGGCATCTAAGCGTAAAAATGCACAGAAAAAGGGGTACAACAGATAATTAATTTGGACACATTTTATTTCAGCTCAAATAGCATACGAGGAAAAAAGGTGTACACGAAAAAAATACTTCAAATTAAGTCAAAGTCAATTAGAGGTGTGACGGCAGTTTCGGGCCATGTGCCCCAAAACGGTGACACTTGTAACACCTGACATTTCTTGCCGTTGACCTCTGGGTACCCCCAGCCCCGGGGTATGGCCATTCCTGAGGGGGCCTGGGGTATGTTGGAGCACCATTTCCGGATTGCTGATGGGATACCACGGGCTTGTACATTTTGGCGACAGTCTTGGCGACTTCCTTCTCGATGTCGCTTCCCAAGATGTGTGTCACGAAATCACCCAGTCTAGGGCCGGGAGGCAGCTTCTTGCAATTAGTAAGAACCGCAGTATACGTTCTGAGATCAGGGTGTGCTGAACGGCGACCAACATTCTCCAGATGCTCCAAGGCCCCAATTAACGCGTAGGGGTCAAAAGCTTTGGGTGGACGGGATGCTAGCTGACGGACCATCAGCAGGGCCTGATCGACCATTGATGTCTGAGCTGCCTGCACTACTTGATCGCGGAGCTGTCTAACTTGATCCTAAGCAAAATACAAAGATTGGCGTTTAGTCGGTTATAAACAGAATTCACGTCTCTATTACTCATATCAAACACTCAAGTCAGCCAATCCCGACAGCAAGGTTTATATTTAGTATAAACAACCCCTATTGGATTACACAACACAACATCAAAATCCCTAGTGAGGAAATATGGTAACTCGGAAACTGAGCGAGGCTATAAATTTACCCACCCCTCAAAAATGATGAGTTAACCTCAAGCACATAAGGAACAGGACCGCGAGCAGCATTCATGCTAAGGCAGAGTAATCACAAGCCCAAATAAACAATAGGTGAAGCACCCGAATCTCAATTATCGGGATCTGCAAAAAATTTGACGAAGAAACAAATTCAGTATTTAGGACTGGAGTAAGTGGATTCAATAAACAGGCTCCAAGTAGTTTAACACGACTGATTAACAACAATGAGCGTGTCCAGTCATAGAGTAAAATCAATCGAGTACAGAGTTCAGATACCAGTAAAATAATCTTGCCTAGACGGCACCAGAGATAAATTAAAATGCATTCCCAGCCCGAGAGGCCTAATGATACGTTTCAATTTACCGACTACGAAGCTCAGTTGGCACCAGCCCCACCTAACTGGGACATAATATAACTTCACTTAACGCATGTCCAGCCCGAGAGGCCCAAAACAAATAAATTTCCCTGAACACGAAGTCCAGTAAAACGCCAAACATACCGAGATGGCACCTGAAACACATTCAGTAAACGTGCCCAGCCCGAGAGGCCCACACTAGAATTAATTTCCCTGAACACGAAGTTCAGTAAAGGCCAAACAGACCTAAATGGCACCTGAAAGACATTCAGTAAACGTGCCCGGCCCGAGAGGCCTAAAACTAGAATAAATTTCCCTGAACGCAAAGTTCAGCAAACGCCAAACAGACCTAAATGGCACCTGAAACACATTCAGTAAACGTGCCCAGCCCGAGAGGCCCAAAACTAAGATAAATTCCCCTGAACACGAAGTTCAGTAAACGCCAAACACACCTAAATGGCACCTGAAACACATTCAGTAAACGTGCCCGGCCCGAGAGGCCCAAACTAGAATAAATTTTCCTGAACACGAAGTCCAGTAAACGCCAAACATACCTAAAAGGCACCTGAAACACATTCAGTAAACGTGCCCGGCCCGAGAGGCCCAAAGAAACATTCTTCGCCGAACACCGAGTTCAGCAGTGACCAAAACAAGCATACAGATATAGCGAAGCGGTGAACCGAAATATAGTAAAGCAACTAACATGACCCAAGACCAAACTGCGACTATAAACAAGATGAATAAGGGATATTTACCTCTAAATTCATAGCTTGCTGCGGTTGCGCTTGCTGAGCTGGTTGTTGTGGCCGTTGAGGTTGTGCCGGAGCCGGAGCCAGTGGAGCCGGTGGAGCTGGTGGGGCCGGCGGACGTGGAACTTGAGCCACAAACGAGAGAACAGTAAACGAACAAGCTTCGAACTGGCGGCCGTGAGTTTACGGGAAAACAGGAGGACACGAGGTGGAACAACGCATATTTATACTCTTGAATATATTAACCAGAGCGAGTCACATACTTTCCGTTACATTCCAGCGCTCAATCAGCTCCCGTTGGGAACATTGGCCAGTCTGAATATGAAAAGGGTCTATATTATAAACTATAATAACCGATAGTAGGCCTATGCAGCGCGCGCTGTATTGTGGCCGGCACTGTGGTCGAAAATTATTAAGCAAACCGTCAATTAATAATGGTAATAGGACTTGGTGGAGTCCAATAATCCATTTCCGAGTCTTGGTGCAGAACTTTTTCTATGGAATTGAGTTTGATTTTCAAGACAAAACACGTGCGAGTAAAACCCATGTCAGGGGAAAGTTATCACTGTTGAAGAAAATAATTATATTTGGGGAAATCATTGTTCATAAGTTGTTAAAATGGGACTTTCACGTGTTTGGAGATTTTCCTTAAAACCTGAGCAAACAAAGCTGTAAGCTGTTTTTTATTCAGTTGGACGTTGGCTACTAAATTTACCAGGTGTGCACATTACTAGTCTTGCAGCTTAATTGTAAGCTGTCTTTGTTCAGTTGGAAGTTAGTCAACAAATTTTCCAGGTGACACATTTACTATTTTTGCAGCTTGTAAGCTGTCTTTATTCAGTCAGAAGTTAGTCAACAGATTTTCCAGTGTCACTGCGAGCGAGGTCAATTTATTGGGAGCACATGCGAACTCAATAAGTTGACCTGATAGAGCATCGCACCGGTATCGCGGAGGTCACGGGTTCAAATCCCGTTGAGCCCTGATTTTTTCTGATTACATGAGCCGGGCTGGCCCGGTTCGCCGGGTTGGGTTGCTTTGTCAGCTAACCGGGGCTGGCTCGGTTGTTATGTAATCGCGAGGTTGATTTTTGTTGCGTGTTACAGACGTGCCGAGATCTCAGGAAACTGAAACAAGCCCGGCTAACCGGGCCAGCCCGGCTCATGTAATCAGGCCCTTAGTTTGTAATCCACGATGTACTCCAAGATCGCGGGTCTTGAAATGCAATCAGAAATGTAATCGAAAAAGCATTACAAACGCGGTTGCTTTTATACCATTTGAACACGCGTCTATTGTTAACAGAGTATAATAAGTGCGCTAACATAAAGATGTGAAAAGTAATTAAAAGAAACATAAGTCTTTGATGATAGCGAAAAATTCAAACTTATAATTTGCCAAGTGTCAACGAGCGGTTTCGTGCCGACATCTCGCACCTAAAACGAATTAAGTAGCTATTCATTCATTAGAGAAACTAGATGTGTCAGCAAATGTATTCATAAAAAACGCGGTGAGTCAGCAACCAAGGTTGTTAACAGGTTGTTAATTAATCTAATCCTATTTATTGAACTGAACATCGAACGTGAGTTCGGCACGGAACTTACACGGCACGAAAAATTGGATTTACTCCACATTTGTCAAATGTAAGGTCAAATATGGTGTTCATAGTAATTAAGGAGTTATCGTTTGTCTCACGATGTGGTCACTTAAGCTTGTGATGTGGACCGCGACGTTTCGGCTGCATACTGCTAGCCTTCATCAGGTGATAAGGTCGACTGGCTACGTGTAGCTTTATAAAGCATGGTGCTCCGCTGTGATTGGTTGGTTTTCAACAGCTGTGATTGGTGTGTTTCGATCCTCGCTGATCCTAGACCAGTTAGTTGTCCCCCCGGCGGTTCGCCGTTGTGCAGTTCTCTCGTTCTTGTGTTTCTTAATCGTAGGCATCGAAGCTTCAGGAATCTCGATTCCACTATCCCTGTTGATGTTGTAGGATGACATAACCTTTGACGCGCGTCAAAGTTTGTCAAAAGTGAACGAAGGCCGTTTTTAGCACGCCTTTGAACATGTCTTTGACCATATGGCAAATACGATATTTCGTGCCGTGTTAATAAGTAAACTAATCAAAAACCTAAATTAAGTACTGACAAAATGTAACACTTTTTAGAAATGCGACAACCGCGGAACTCTTTTACTTTTAAAAGAATTAACCAAAACAGCAATTATTACTAAAACTTAATAACACAACACTTTCGGATATACAAGTACAAAACTTCAGTCAATAGATTGTTTTTCGGTTAATTAGCTGCTGTTAGTTTTAAGGGTGTTTAAAAAATGCTAAATGCGGTTAAACATAGAAATGACTGAAATACGGCAAATTCTCCGTAACAGTGACACGAAGTCCTACAATTAATTAATCAGCATTGCTGGTTTTCACTATCACACCAACAAAGAAAAATTAATCTGAAAACATTCAATAAGAAAAGCTGATAAGTTCAGATTTTATAAAATATTAATAGATAAACAATATCTCCAAGTCTCAGGTCTGTGCGCTACGCCATTCTCAGAAAAAAAATCAATGTTAGAAATTGTTTGTGCGAACGTTTTTAAGAGAGAGCATCAAGAGTAAAGTAAACGAGGGCCTAGTAAATCGTGCTTTACAATGTCATAGTCCTAGAGACAGAGCTGTTCTGACAGACATGTACTAAAACAAGGAACACTGGAACACCGGAACACCACAAAACACGGAACACCGGAACACCAGAATTACAATAAAATGCCAATGGAGCAATTTAAGTGTGGACATCAAACAGAGTACCATTGTAAACAATTTTATAAGCGCTCCCTTTTTAAAATAATTTTAGATAATCAAATTCTCAGCAAATTATTCATGTGATTTTTTTAAATTTGTTAATAATCACATTTTATAACTATTTTACGATGTATATAGGCTTAATTACCCATTTTATTTTAACTATTTTTAATATTGTTACGATTAATAATATTTCTTTCTTTTTCAAATTATAATTTTCGAGGGCCATGAGGTTATCAGTTTTACTACTGTCAAATGTTACCCTCGTTAAATAACGTCTTACCTTACCTTACCACTGCTAGCTTTGCGAAACGCCCCTCGGGCCGGGAGCGAAGGGGGGACGGCTTATATTCGCAGGATAATCTATTGCCTGATTGGAGAACATCTGTTTTCCAACATGGAGCATACCTTGTGCTGTATGCATGCTGGACACTGGAATATTGAAATAAGTTACCAAACAAGCCTTGTGCCACAAATGCGTTAACTTTAATGCGTGGAAACTGAAAATATAATTTACTGTCAAAACGTCTATAAGATCTAAAAATGGTAGAACAGTTTCTGCTTTAGGCCCAGAATTAGCTCCAATGAACATTAATCTTAGGACGCTATTTTGTTTAGTTTGTGGCTTTCAGTTGTAAGTGCGTTATGTAAGCACTCCCCAAGCTGCAGGTGAAGCTATTGCAGCATATGACAGATAAGGATAGATAAGGTTATAGCAAATTTGTTTAAAATAGACAGATAGTGCCTTAGTTTTGATATGATGCCAATATTACGTGAAACACGAGAGCAGATATAAGAGATATCATAACCCCAAGATATTTTATATGATCTTTTTTCCTAACAGATGGCACGATTCATCTATATTTTGTAACTTTATCTCTATATTTTCAGTTACCTTTCTCGAAGATTTAATAATCACAGAATTGGTTTTGTTAAAATTAATAGAGAGTTTGTTGATATCGCACCATTCCTTAACTTTTGCTAAATCAATTATTAATTGACCATTTTCGCATTGCCCATAATACACCTTGTTTACCCCCCAAAATTTTGCATAAGCATTGTCTTCCGATTCTCTTGGGACGATTTTAATACCCAGGAGAATTGGGAAACAAAGGTTATGCAAAAATTTGGGGGGTAAATACGGTGTATTATGTAATATATCAAACACTCGAGACAGTGTTTCATCACATTTCCAAACACCGAGAAGAGTGTTGAAAATACGACGCGCAGCGGAGTATTTTTGACGAACTTCGAGGTGTTTGGAAATGTGATGAAACACTGTCTCGAGTGTTTGATATATCTTCTCAATCGAAACTAAAACTACGGAGAAAACGAAGCAATAAAATCGTAAAAAATCTATGCTAATTAAGATCACATTTCCAAACCACGATTTCGGTTATGATTTCCTTTGTTTTAACGTGATGAATTATTAATGAGTTTGAGAAGGGCAATGCGAAAATGGTCAATAGATGTTTCAGGGGCTTTTCAAGTCACCAGCCGAGGCAAAAAGATTTGTGTTATCCGCAAATATTCTGAAAGTCCAGGTCTCTCAGCAATTCGCCGGTAAATCATTGATATAAAGTAAGAAGAGCAAAAGCCCCAGGGTACTACCTTGAGGAATTCCACAAATTCGCGTTCCTTGGTGACTCTGTGACCTATAGGACCAAAAGCTACGTATACTGCCGTCTGTTCTAAAGATAGCTTCAACATTTCAAGGGAGTTTCTCTAATTCCATATGACTCCAGCTGGTGATTGACGGTGTCAAAAGCTTTCGAAAAGTCTAAAATAAACTCCACAAGAATATATAGATTATTATCCATTGCTCTCCTAATAGATATCCTCAATTTCACTGACAGCTTATGCTGTTGAGTGACGTTTCCGAAAACCAAATTGCAATTTGAAAAGGATATCGCACTTTTCAATATAATTGATGAGTTACTTATATACTAGTTTCGACTAGTTTTTTGAAGACTTGTGTTAAAGCCGACAGGGTAGATATAGATATAGATATAGGGTGGAGGTTCGATGGATCTGTAGATTCACCCCCTGGGAGGCGCAGTGGCCTAATGGTTAGTGCGCAGGATTCCGGATCGGACGAATCGGGTTCGAGCCTCTAGCCGGGGCACTGCGTTGTTTTCTCACTGTGCCTCTCTTTCCCCAGGTGCATAAATGGGTACCGGCGAATTTACTGCTGGGGGATAACCCTGCGATGGACTAGCATCCCATCCAGGGGGGAGTAGTATCACTTTATGCTAAAGAAACCGGGATAAGCTCCAGCTTGATGGTCCGCTAGGCTCGAATGCAGACTTTACTTTACCCTTATCGACAGGGGTTACCCTAGACACTTTTAGAACATCCGGAACAATGCCTTGCAGCAATATGATTTGTTAAATATTAGGTTAGAGTTTCAGAAATGTGGTCAGTCCCGCAAGCTTTATACACCGCGGTGGAATACCGATGCTAGATTTTTTAAAGCTGATATTTTTCGTGGCATCATGGACCTCTTGCATACAAATTCCTTGCAACATAAAGCTCTTTTGAAGTGAGCGTGTAATATAATGGGTCGGATCCGTATTAGTTCGGGGCAGGTTTTCAGCTAAATTGCGCCCTACATTTATATAGTAATCGTTCAATTGGTGGGCAATACTAGCCCTGTCTATGTAACATTTGTTATCGCAAATAAGCTTTTTAATTGGCACTTGTACAAGTCAAATTGTACCCTAAAATACTTTTTTAGCTAACTCTCTAATTTTGTTCAATTTGTTATTGTAAACTTTGAATTTCCTAACCTTTTCCTGATCGTTTCTTAAGAAATTAGTCGTGAAGAGCTTTCGTTTTTTCTCAATAGATGTCATAAGAGCATTTGAAATTACGGTTTCAATTGCTTTCTTTCGTTCCGTTTAGACGCCTTCCGTACTAGCTGGCGCATGCAAGTCAGATACTCGATTCATACTTTCATTAACATCTTCGGTGACAAGGCTTCCAAAGTCGATATTAATTAGCTAAGTCATTTACGAAAGCTTTATTATCAAATTTCGGCGAAAGATCTCTGAAGTACTTAATTTCATTGTTAACGAGAAGTTTATTTGATATCGTACAGAAAACAGGTAAATGATCAGAAACATCAGCCAAACATATTCCTGCTGCAATAGTTTTCCCTGGTACGTTCTTACCCTGGTAGCTTTAGTTTTAGGAGATAAAAAGCCTAAATCAAGCAGTATATCAAGGAATTCCGAAGTGTGAGTTGTCAACATTATATTTCAGAAAATTGATATTTATGTCACCCAAAACAAGTATTTCATGTCCCTTGTTGTTGCGACTTTCTAGTTGGGGCTTTAGTGTTTCAAAAAAATATCACGATTACTTGAAGGATGTCTATATACACAACCAATCATAACACTTTTTGTCTTTTTCGTGGTATTTCAATCCAGCGAGATTCAACACCATCCAGACAAAAGTTAAGATCATGTCTTCTAATCAATTATACTTCCTCTGACACAAATGGACCGACACCTCCAGCTGCTGTTTTGTAAATAGTATTCAAGAAAAAATAACCAGGAATATTAATATTCAGAAAACTATTTACTTTTAATTTTGTTTCTGAAATAGCAATTACAGTAGGAGTTACTTTAATAGTGAGAAGAACATCTTTAGCTTCGCGTGTTCCGATTTGGTTAAAAAACACCTGAGGGGAGAATGAGACACGCCAATTTTGATGCGAAGTCACTGAAGACAAAAGTCACTAAAGTCAATTCAAGATCATCCATCACAATTTGTCCACTAATGCTACCCTTTCCAGGGACTCGTTCGTTCAACAAGAGAATTGCCACCTTTGTTTTGAGACACAAACCTGAAAACATCTTTTTCTAACTTGCCCTTGCGTGCAGACATTTTGGAATAATTTACTCGCTGGTGGAATGGAAAAAACAGAAATTTAATCACCCTGTCTGTGCAAGAGATAATTTATGGCTTCGCCACCGATCTTTCTTGTCACCTTAGCTTAAACCTCTGCGTAATTGTTATATTTTATCTACACTATTAGGTATATCAAGAAGAGAAGAAGATACGGTATATCTGGGAAGCATTCTTAGCTTCCTTGAAACATCATCTTGAAATTGAAAGGCGTAAGTCTAAATTGCAATTACGTTGTTTCGCTCATCACTTATTTCTCTATTCCTTCCCTTAGGTAATCAGTGTTTCCCTGATACACGTATGATCGACACGTAGCTTTTGTCAATTGTGTAGCAGCTCTCGGAAGCTCAGTTGTAATTTTACTGGTTCTCTAAGTGTAGGCGTTGTTATTGTTTTAGGGGCTAGGGGCATTGCGCTTTCGTATAGGGAAGATATTTGTTTACAAACATTGTTTTTTGTTATTGAAATTGCCAACAAGTTAAACAAATGAGCTCTTTGTTTCACCAACCAATAGTTTTCTGGTTGGCACATTAATAACAATGGGTGACGTCACTGATATCTCCCCTTTGTGCTTTCTCTTGTAACTTATATTATTCTAGTGACGTATTGTAAGTTAGTACTATATTTTATCCTCGTTAGTTTTTTTCTGCATTTATAGTATTGCTTTGTTTAGTATTTTAATTATTGTATTGTAAGTATTGTTTAATTTTTGTAAGTCTTGTATATGTGTTATACTGTTAACCTTTTTTGTAAGTATTGGCCTTACAGGTATTGTTGTCTAACCATTGTATTGCAAGCAGTGTTTTTCGTGTGCAATAAAAAGTAACCTACTCATTAAAAAAATAGGGCGTGGTAATAATCAATCGATTATAGTTTTGATTTATTTGTTTTATCGGTATTCTTTGTAGACCAGTCAATGGGTTATGCTAAAACATTAGACACTAGCTCCCTTATTCTCGGCTATCAACGTTGATAGTTGACTCCTCTTAGTTTTTCAGAAGCTCACTACCCTAACTTTAAATGGAAATTACTTCACTGTCCAAGGTCGGTCGAGCAAACGTCTTCGTACAAAGTAGATTGATTGGAGCAACGAAGCGATTACGTCATAGATTTTGAATGTCAGCAATTTTATCAAAATCGATACCCAAAAACGACTCAATGTCCCTTGTAACATACCCGTAGATCTTCCAGATTGCAAAGTTTGAAAAATTCTGTTAGAGCGTTTTCGAAAATATCTCTGAACTGAAATTTTAAGCGGATTGAACAACTTTTTTATTTGCGAAATAATAAAGAAAATATAGGGTACTTTCACAATCGTCATCGAGAGTTTGGTTGTCATATTATTTGTTGACAGATGGTTCATTTCAGATGTTTCTCTTTTGTTTATGTTCAACATATTTGTGTGCTTTTCCACTGCTCCACTGCAGCCCGAGTGATTGTGAAAGTTATATTCTCGGAACAGTGGAAATTAGTAGAAGTCATCAGTGACGCAGAGTATGATGCGATTTACATTTGTGCTAAGCTCTTTGTTTCAATCTTTCAGGAAATCATTTCGCTTCATGGACGCGTGCTTCCCCATGGAAAATTTACTTAGCTATGGCGGTGTCCAACTTGAAAGCTCTACTCCTGTGGACACCGCACACCTATTAACTGTCTACATTATGGCCTAATTTCATTCTTTTTCGTTTTTATAGTGTGTAAATGCTTTGGATAGTGTAAATAAAGAATTGAATTAAACTGGACGAATAAAAAGGGAGTAAGACTAATCTTTAATATTTTGCGTCAAAATAGTCAATCCAATTTTTTTTGAAAACGCTCTCATAAAACTTTTTCCAACTTCAGAGTCTTGAAGATCTGCATGTATGACATTGAGTCGTTGAGTCTATCGACTTAACCAACTGTACATCTGAAATCGGAAAGATTATAGATGACTCTGTGTCCATTAAAGCGGTAGTCGCTGCTGGGAAATCTCTTTCAGTCAGTCAAAAATACGAGGGACCAGAGCGCGCGCAAAGGACGAGGGGGAGACGAAAGGTCAATCGCGCTTCGCGCTGGGTCATGTTCGCCTGGTTCGACTTCCTTGGCCGATCGAAGCGCCTGAGGAGGAGGTGGCTGGTCAAAGGGGATTCCCGTGACGGTAGCTCAGGGACTATCCGTGGTTAACCTGCGATCAAGCGTTCTGTGTATTTTTGCGTCCAGAGTAATTACTCTTTTACTCGCCACTGAAACTAAGAACGCCTGATCACAGGTTCATCCGTGGTTGGTATACATCTCTTTACTGGATTCTGCATTCTGCAAATACTGTGCCTTGACGATGCCTTTGGAGAGCAGAATGAATAAAGCTTCATTTGTGAACAAATTCTTCACAAACTTTCATAACCTTATTGAAAAAGCTGAGCAAGAGACCATCAGGGTGCTAAATGTTATCAGGAGTCCACGAGTGCAGTTTGCTGAACTAGGCACACACGCCAACGGCCCTCACGCACCTGCCCTATACGGCTCTGAAGCCTTATATTTGGGCGATACTTGGGAGGCTTCAACATGGCCCACGGAGCGAGGTTTTGATTGGGGGTTGTGGGGGGGGGGGGGGGGGGGGCTAATACGAACTCATAAACGTGAGCAAACTTAAATGCATCTGAAACTACCAGTAGTACGGACATTTTTCGGCTTTTTTCGTAAAATGGGCACTACATTATGACTAAGTTCTTTGAACCATACACGACATGCTACTAGAACATAAAGAAATGGATATCAAGCAAATTGTTTATAAGAAGAGGGTTACCGTAAACAGTTTTCATCAAGTTTTCCAAATCACAAGGGCAGAACTTGAAAAAGTCAGCCCGACTATTTCAAGTTGAAATCTAAAGTTCCTGATGTTATCATAATGATATCACTCTATATTTAGCTTCAGTACATTGGCATAGTAATTTTAACAAAACTTGACCACTGTTTGCTTGACCATTGGTGTAAACATGTTTTTGGGCTGTTGAATTTTTGAAGTTATACTCGTGATAGTGTCCCTTTAAGTGATGAAATTTCATATTCGAATGATCCGTGGCTTTGTCCAACTAAGCAAACCAATTGCATAGATAAAGGCCGATCCAAGAACGAGTGGAAAAAAGAAAAAGAGTTCGAATGACATTATTTCGCAGGTGAAAATCTAATCGTCTATTCACGAACCAATCACAAACTGGCTCACTGTGTTTGTAGGAGAAAACCCTCATAAGACTAAATTGGATCAGAGTTCCCTGAGAGGTCCGCATGTTTCACATAAAATATTAAGTTATTTTTGTGACAGGTCAGTAAAATGAAATCTTGATTTAACCAGCCAAAAAAGTGGGGGCTTAAGATCCCCCCTACCCCCTCTCCCAGCCCTACCCTCAGCGCGGTTCCTGTTCAACAAATGACAAGCTTGTCACTTTCACTGTTCAAAGTTTGATACATACCAGTATCTTCCTCATGCTTTCACTTCATCCCGGTAGTGTTACGTCACAGTTTGATATTGAAGGATGGCTTTTATGTTCGCTTTTACTCCAAGTTCACAAAAGCCCACCAACTTTAAAATGCAGTTCTTTGTTTGAGTCAGAGAAATAGCGAGTGAAATAAAAGACAGAACCTCTGGAACCAGAGTACTTTTATTGCAGTCTTCAAAGATTTTAAAAACGACATTTTCACGAGAGAATTCACGGAAAACCCAGAGGAAGCCCGTAATGTCCGTAATGACGGGCCCGCGGGTGAGGAGAACCAACTAAGTGGGAAGATTCACGGAATCCCCGCGAGGGGTCCCACCAACTACCCCCTTCTCCACTCCCTGCGAGAACGCTCGGCATTTATACGCACAAAAAAGTTTTGTAGTCTGCGATTAAGAATGTAGAAAATAGCCACTAGCATCGACAAGACGACAAGATCTACAGATGATTGGATTTTACAAGGTTCCATGTTATTGAGGTGACCAGACACTGATTGACAGTGCCCGGATCATTAACTACGTCAAGAGTTTCACACATATCAGTTTCGCACGTTTGCGTATATAAGATCGTGAACGGCCGGTTGCTTTCAATTACGAAACGATCCTTGTCATACAGTCGATTTGACGAGAATATTATTACTTCAGCAAGGTAGGTTATCTCTGGCAATGATGTTTAAGGGAATATGTGAAATATAAGAGGTCAACAACGATATAAATCGCTCTCATCTGAACTAAAGATTGAAGTAACTCTTCTCACAAGCAGTCACAACTTAAAGACTTTAAAACGCGAAACCAAGCTAAAATTGTATAAAACATGTGTTTAGGAGTTGCCTTTAACGTCTTATTGTGATTGTCATCCTTTGCAATTGATCGCTGGCGGTAGCAGTGAAAATATTTCATTGAATTGTATACAGCACGTCGCATGTGTAGCGAAGAAAGAAGTGCGAGCTATAATCGGATTTCCGTTTGTAGGACAATTTCCTTGTCTGCATTGTTTGTTATCGATTAAGATCTATTGTTTATTAAGGAATGACATTTTTTCCAATTCAGAGTCGTCGATTTACTAGTTCTCGCCTTTGCATTTCGTGGGGCATGCGAAGGTCTCAGCATGCTATCAAATTATTGTACGTGCTACAAACACCAATAAAACCTAATCAATTGGCTTCTATCCACTTCTACTTTCTTTCATGAACATGTATTTTTCACAGTTAAAAACAAGAAACCTTACTTCATACTTTCAGTTGGCTTTTAAGTTTCATTTTTAGGACTGCCCTATCTATATTTACCAGAGTTGGAAGAACAGTTTATAGAACGTAAACGGAGTCAGGTTTCTTCATTAGATGTGTCGAGATGTGGCAGTCGGCCAACAGCAACCAACTCTGATCAATAACAATCTACAAGCTGTCTGAACTTACAGACCGATTAACAGTGGGAACCAGGGTTCATGTTCAAGACTTACTTATTTATAGTTTCCATGAATTCACAAAAAAGCTAATCACAGAAAAATATATTGTTAAATTATTTAGCAGAGGAAAACATCTAAGTTGTGCATAATTTATTTATTGTGGATGAGATTGTTATAGGTGATTCCCCTGAAATGAAAGTGATTGAACAATGTTTTTTGAGACTTTCCCAGAATGTTCCCTACCAAGCCCTGTTAAAAAAAACAATAGAAATGATACTACTCACAAAAGAGATTTGATGGGTCAATCGTACCTCATAAGCATGTGTGTTATTTCATCAGTTCATGTTACATTGTGTGGTAGCTGGAGGCAGAGATTATGTAAGGTGGCAGAACACAGTTTGTGCATGTGCTCTGCAGTCAAGGATTATGGGCAACAAACATGGAGCCAAAATAGAGATTAGTTATTTGCTTGTTTTGCATAAGCTATTTAGCTATTTTTCTTCTGTAAATTTCATTGTGTTGTAAGCTTAAGTCTTTTGTTAGAAAGGTATGTGAGAAAAAGACGATGAAAGGAACCCAACAATTTGTCAGATTTTTTTGGACCTAAAAGCCGGTTATCAATTTTCTTATATCAATTGCAACAGTTAATAACACTTGTTTAATTACTGTTTGGCTGCAAGTGACCCAAACAGTGAGTTTCATTTTCCCTTGACCTTCAATGCTACCCTAGACAAAGTGTTGAGGGGAAATAAGAAAAGATATTGAGAAACACTTCAATAAAAATATCAAATGAATACATTTCAGGACTCTAAAAATAAACTATTTACATTTAATAAGGGCAACAGTATGAAGCTTGCCTGAAATGTCATGCCCTAGAATTGATATGTATTTTGAGGAGAGCTAGATTTCCAAATTTAGTCTGTGAAATTGCCTGGTACATTCTAGTGCATGGGAAAACTCTCTGGCATTTCTTTTTATGGGTGTAACAATACTAATGAGTCAAATTTAATATTAAGGAACAGATCCCAAAATATACTCATACATGATTAACTACATATAGATAAATATGATCTGATTTTTGTTCATTTAGAACTTAGAGAAAATGTCCACAATGTTAATTGGATTGTTGTTCATTGGGAGCTTTGCTGCAACAGTCTCTCCAGTCTTCTCTCTGTCGTGCATTCCGTGCTCATGGGTGCGGTGCACAGCTCCTGTGAACTGTAAGGGAGGTGTGGTAAAGTCCATTTGTGGCTGTTGCAGTGTTTGTGCCAAGGTGGCAGGAGAGGGATGTGGTGGCCAGTGGCAGACACTGGGACGCTGTGATTCTGGTCTGAGGTGTGTGGTGAGGGATGGGCGTCTGAAAGCAGGAGCAGGCACATGTGAACCTGGTAAGGTATTGTTAAAGTGGTATTACGATGAAAAAATGTTGTTCTTGTTCTCTTTATATTTTGATTTTATATTTGGCAAGAATGCAACATGCAAATTATTGCGCCTCAATTTTCAAAATAAGTCCTTTTTTGAACGACGATTTCTTGTTTAAACTGTCTGCCATTACTAGATTCGGCTTCAGTAAAGTTGCATTGAGAGAGCTGGATTGAGAGGGAAAATGACGTCATCGTCTCACCAGTTTAATTTTTTTTACTGTGTGAACCCAACTAATTTGGTATGCACAACAGCAACTTACTTCTAAAAGCTCATGCTGCATGCTAATCAGCTCTCTCAGTGCAACTCAACTGAAGCCGAATCTGGTCGTCGTTCAAAAAATAGACATATTTTGAAAATTGAGGTGCAATAATTTGCATGGTACATTCTTGTCAAATATTGGAATCGAAAGAGAACAAGAACAACATTTTTGCATTGTAGCACCACTTTAAAAAATCATTACCACATTATTTGATCCATGGTTTATTTCAATTGGAGCCATGAGCTGTTAGGCGAGTGGTTAATTCGTTTTATACAAAAAAAAAACCTCAAAAATTTACCAGGAAATTAGGTGAAAAAAATCAGTGCAAATCTCACAGCATTTGACAGCTTATAACATTGCACTATTTGTCCTTGAAGCCATCAAAAACGTGTGACAAATTATGTTCAGATGACACTTAAACATTAAAGATTCTGTTTTTGGAAAAGTCATGATAATTTTACATTACATTACTGTCTCGGAACTTTTGGCTGATAGTTGTCCCGCGGTAATTTGATGTTCTTAAAACAAATATTTGCCTGAGAAGTAAAGCTTCGAGGGCAAATATGCTAGTTTTAAGAACATCAAATTTCCAAGGGGCAACTATAACACCAATACACGGCTGAAAATAATTTCCGTAGAGTCTCCGGTCAGAATGACTGGCCAAGTAAGTTTTAGCTCGGTCACACCTAGTTTTTGGCCGGACAAATAAAAATTGTACTCTGCAATTTTTCCCTAGTAGTCTAAAGTTAGCTCCCATACTAAAGCAACATTGCTGTCGAACAACAACCTATGAATTTATAGAATAGGCCATTTTACAGTTCTGTGCTTAGTTACCAAGCCTTTGAGTGGAATTGAGGCTGAAGGGGACCTTGTTTTGATACAAACCCTCTTGCTTTTGATATGTAAATCCTTATGTTGTTATGCTAACTTGTTCCTGGTCTTTATCATGGCAAGGTCACCCCGAGCCTTGCTTTCACACAGAGGCCTGGGTACATTTCACAGAACTGTAAAATGGTCTATTGTTAAGTTGCATTATTCAGCACATGTGGTCCGGTGTTGACATCAATAACTACTGTAAATATTCTGCATCGCTATCACACTCAGTGCTAAAAAGAAAAGTGATAATGCGGTGAGCAAACAAAAGGAAAAAAAATTGTCAAAAATGTGACGCATATCAGATTACCATGATTGTGTGAGGTCGAGACTTGAGCCAGATGTTGTTTGTTTTTTTTTTCACTTTGAAAACCTAAAATTTATTATTAAAGGTGTACAAATGAAACAAACTGAAGTGAACAAACTCGATCAAAAGCGACTAAATTAAAAGTATTTTCAAATTTCAAGCCTTTGCCGCGAAATTGTGCTGTGAATTAATTTTAAACCCGTTTCACTTCAGCCAATATTGCAATTCTCATGACATATATTAATGAAATATTTACTCTTTTCCATAACCTTTCTGTTTTTTTTTTATTTGAATGTTTTTCATTCGTTTTTCTCTGTAGCTATAATTGCCAGAATACTGTCTGACCTTTCAAGTTCATTTTTGCATTTGGTAATAAAACTTAATTCAGTTCGTGTTTCCAGGCATACTGCTGCATAACAATGAAAAATATTATGACGCAGCACATGAAACCACTAATAAACTTGACAAGAAGCGAAAGTTTTAATTATGCCTGTCACTTTTTCTGAGCTTTAATTTGTAACTAATTTGCGTGATGGAAAAAAATGAACATCTTTTTAACTTGAGTCTTGTGGTTCGCAAACCCTATGAAGTCTTTTCCCCCACAAATCTATTTTCTTTTCAGTTTAACAATAGAGCAAGCGAGATACATTTTGATAGTAAACAACAACACAGAAACTTTATTTCCTCGATATGATCGAACATGACCAGCAATGCGAACGTTTGACCGGTCAAAACCCCAATGAGGCCGGACATGTCCGTTGACCGACCATTATTTTCAGCCCCTGTAATAGTTCCGAGACAGAAACACTCTAATTTATCTTTATTGTTCACCACTAAATTTTCTTCCACATGCACATTCTCAAACTAAAGCATCTTGAGTTTTTTGCTGCAAGCCGAAATATACGAATAAACAAAAATCAGGCAAGAAACCCTCCAAATGCAGATCAATCAAATTGCGTTTGAATTTTTTTTATGAAAGCCCGCTTGTTTATTAAAAAAAAATTTGTGGATGGGCACTATCCACCCAGGTACTTTACTCAAATGGCCCTGGGAACTATCACGTCACATTTTAATTTAGACCAATGAGAATCGGAGCACACTATCACGTCACATGTTTAATTTAGACCAATGAGAATTGGAGAAAATTTATTGGTGAACTATAAACTCTCATAGCTCTTGATCGACAAATGCAATGAATCGAATGCACAATAATTTGTATCAGTTATTGAACATAGCTGGACCTACATGCACATGTACCAATAAAAAATTGTTTAAACTGGAGGAGGTATTTTGACTCACGCACAAATGGCACAAAGGAGCAGGTGATTGGGGACCCTAACATGATTCATGGTTGTATGACTGCCTCAAGGCTGGCCCGCTGTGTTGTATGATGATAATTAAGCAAAATATACAGGATCATTGACATGAATTTTGATTGCGCTTTTTTGAACCCCCCAGTGACGTTTTATGTTGATAATTTGTGTCCTTTTGATGTCAACTTGTCTCCAACTCCAGGAAACATAAATTTAGTAACAATAAATATTAAAAGAGACCTTTTCCATCAAATTAAAATTCAATTATTGTTTAATCTGATTTGTCAATAACAAGAAACCATTCAAGCAGCCATTGGGCATTGTATACTTACATACTGTACAGTTGCTATTTATTTATTGTCCAAATGGTAACTGAAGATAGCTTAAATAGAAAAGCTGTTAACTCATTTTATCTACAGCTGTTTGCAAGGGGAAAAAGTGTGGTTTCCGTGAGATTTGCACTCTTGGGAATTATGGTTTTCCTCTCTGTACCTGTCCTCAAGCTTGCAATGGCTACAAGCAAATACCGGTGTGTGGATATGCCAATGGAAAGCAGTACAACAATGAATGTGAACTGCACAAAGAAGAGTGTGATACTGCTAAAACCATAGGGGTCATGACAGGACCTTGCAAAAGTAAGATGAAAGTTCCTATGCTTTTCAATTGTTGATCCTCTCTACGTCAGCCATCCTTAACTGGCTACTGTAAGGTTTAGTGTCAGAATCAGCAAATAAAGTGTATATAGATTAGACGCAGTCAGGAAAACAATCCTGGCTATTATAATAGAGAGACGTGGCAATGATGCGCTGATGGGGTTCAGGAGCAGATCCAGGATTTTCCTTAGGAGGGGTGCACCCCTAGGGAATGACGTAACCGACGGTTGACATAAGCAGAATACTCCTTATATTAGAAAGCTGCAGGTCATCTCAGGGAGGGGTGTGCCCCCCTGTACCCTCCCCCTAGATCCGCCCCTGGGGTTTGACTCTATATTTTCCAATGTGAGTTTTGCATATATGGAGGTGAAAAATAGATTAATTAAGAAGAAGCATTTTCTATGACAATTGAATTCCTCTTACTTAATGTAAGCCTGATTTTGTCCAGGCCTTTGACAACAACAACAAGGTTTATTTGAACTGCAAATTAACTTAATTACTAATTGAACCTGAACTGTGAATTGACGCTGTTGGGTGCCTGAGACATTAAGGAAGTAACACATGTAGCTTCCACTATTGGCAACCAGCTCCTAGAATGGCGACTGTTCCCTTGGCTGACAATTCTGGCAAGTCAGCCATGAGCCCCCACACAGAAGGGAAGAAGGGCACCTATCACACTGAAAGAACAGTGGAACCAAGGGAAGGGAGGGAGGGGGGACAGCCCTGAAGATGAGTTATCAGGCAAAAACAGTGCTCACATGAACTCTACAAAAATAAATGCACAGGTGCATGTGGACAACAGAAGACCACTGACCACACAGGAATACCAAAGCTTAAGCTCAAAGCATGCACTGGCATGTGCACTGCATGACCGAACACTGCAAACTGCAAGTGAGGGCAAACACTAGATGGATGCACTCATGGTGCATGTGCATCTCAAAACACTGCAGGTTACAATGCACTGGTTTTCATGCATAACAGAACCCTACTGACCCTCAAGTGAACACAAATGGTCTTGTTGATAACTCTGTTAAATTGAATTGAACTGCATTAAAGGGCCTTTGTCATTTTCTGCGCATGTGTGACGATCTAATTTCTGGTGTGATGGACCAGAAATCAAAGTTAATTTATGCGACCTTGCGAGGCTTGCAAAAGTTAGAAATATTATGGCAACAAACTGGTATTATATTTGGTCATTTGTGGAAGTTTTAAATGGGATAAATTGCTTGAATTTTCATATCAACATCATAGCAAATATGATTTTATCGAAGGGTGATACACAAAATGGTTTGGGGCGAAAGCTATTAAAACAAAGGGATGAGGCAAGACAAAGATGTGTTCTGTAATAAGGTCACTGTGGTTTGTGGCAGCGTGCACATGCAACCTTGCCAAAGTTTTTGTTGGTTAAAACACTTTCTGTGTGAATTAAGGCTCCAACCCCAGCAAAAATATTTCGTGATCACAACGTGATCACAAATCACGGGTGTGATCACGGGTGTGATCACTCTTTTGAGCGTGATCACAACTTTCAGCAAGCGTGATTAACCCTTGATAGGAGTGATCACGGGTGTGATCACTCTTCTAAGTGTGATCACATCTTTCAGCTAGCGTGATGACCCCTTGATAGGAGTGATCACGGCTGTGATCACTCTTTTGTACGCGGCACAATGTTATTAAGTCAGTTAGTTCGTAAGTTAGTTTTTAACGTCAGTACGTTAACGTTAATACAGCACAATGTTATTGAGTCAGTTAGTTCTTAAAGTTAGTACGTTAGTCAGTACTCGTAAGTTAGTACGTTAATACGGCACAATGTTATTTAAAAGTCAGTTCGTAAAGTTAGTACGTTAAGTCAGTACGTATTAGTACGGCTAAATCTTAAGTCAGTAAGTTTGTACGTTCTTAAAGTTAGTTTGTTATAGACTTGATATTTTTTTTTCATTATTTTTCTATCTATTCAACTTGATGCTTACTTGTTTTGACTCGAGTCGCATCTCTGAAGATGTTGTTTAGAGATTTAGAGCCGTTTAAAACAATAGCACAGACGTTAGTACGGAAAGTATGTGTACAAAGGAAAAAATACAAAAGGCGGTTCCCATTTAATGCACATTATCTATCTATCTATCTATCTACTCTATTGGTCCTCGTTCTTTAGTCCTTCTGATGTCAGTGTTGTGTGCTGTGTGGAGTTTGTTGACATGATCATGGTTATGTTATAGTGCTGTTGCCAAAATTGTGCAGATGTTGTGCTCTTCCTCCATTATAAGCTTCAGAAGTGTTAAAGGCACAATGGGGATTCTGATACTTACAGTACTCTATTTAATTTCTTTTTAATTCTCAGAGTGCTTTGATGGAACAAAGACATATTTATTTGGTGAAACAAGAACAGAAAGAAACCCATGTCAACAGTGGTGAGTTGGCTATATATAACTTTAAATTTCTTTGGAGGCCAGAAACCTAGCATGGTATATATGTATCGATCTTGATCTTAAAGATTTTGGATCATGTGTACTATAGGTTGTCTTGGTCGATATGTCGACCGATATATCGACCGACTATCGGTCGACTATCGACCGACTATCGGTCGACTATCGACCGACTATCGGTCGACTATCGACTGACTATCGGTCGCTAGTCGGTCGATATATCGACCGATAGTCAACCGATATATCGGTCGACAGTCAACCGATGTATCGGTGGACAAATCGATGGGTATTTAGCAATCGACTGTCGGTGAAGTATCGGTAGATTGTCGGTCAAATATCAGTCAAATATCGGTCGAATATCGGTGGAATATCGGTCAAGTATTGTTTAGCCAACGTACCTGAAACAGTTATTTAACCTTAGTTCTTAGCGCTACAGATGTTAATTGTAATTTGGACTCGGCGTGATCTTTAGATAGTGTACCTTACGGTTACCTTTATTGTAGATGAGTTTTCGATTAAGCGGAGAACTCATATAAATGGAAGGCTAGATTGCAGAATACCAGGCCCACAAAATATCTTAAATAAAAAACTTGCTACTATACGCAGTGCCGCAGTCGTCATAATTAACATAAAAACTGTATATAAACTTCACGAATAAACCTCGTTCTTTCATCCACTGCGGGAGTGCGGCTGCCTCGTCCCCAGTTGCCCGCGCGATAGTAAAAAAAGCAAGCGGAGAGGGGGTGTGGGGAGGGGAGGGGTGCAAGGAATGCTTGGGAGGCGAGGTAAATCAGAGAGACTGGCAAATCCTGCATCCAAGATGGCGGAACAAGTAGTGGCGGATGTGTTCATGAGGCCTTCAGAAGGAAGAAATTCTATGCCCTTAAAGTTAAAAAAGGTCTATCCGCTTTATGCCACATAAGTCAAGCGGGCATTAACACCTTATAGGACACTTTCTATTTGTTTTCCACGAGTCGATAATTAGTGACTTTACAGAATATTTAAAAATGACTGACGAAAATTACATTGGACTTTAATTGGACTTTGTCGAACTTCGGCATATGGAGTGGAATCGCAATTTTTTTGTACTCTTAGAAAATGTCGGATCTTGTGGACGAATACGTACATTAAAATTTGATATTTAAATGCCCTGGGCCCGGTTGCATAAAAGTACTTAAGATTACGCTCATTACGGGGAATTTTCTGCAACTGTTTTCTGCGTTCCGGTGGATGTTTTCAAAGTTTTTTACAGTGTTCTTTAGCACATTTTCTCTTGATCAATCCTTAAAAGCACTGGATAAAGTCCTTTAGAACACAGGGAATGGCTGCAGAAAATCTCACATAGTCTTTTAAGTATTTCTATGCAACCGGGCCCTGAGTTTATGTGATTGACATCTGTAAGTACTTAATGACTGGACCCAAGGGGAACAGTGTTTCGCGTGAACCAAGAAATCCGCTATTTCCAGTTGTATTATCATTGGGTATTTATTTTTTGTGGATCTAGATCTTCTTGAATCCTTTGTTGGTGTATCTCATCTGGGACTTAGGACTTTGAGGTTTTACTGTTCGGCTAGGCTCCTTTAACAATTAGTCAGAACTTCCTGAATACAGTTGTACAGAAAACGAGAGCAGACTGGGTTTATTGATTTTGTATTACTGATATTGATCATTATATGCATATACAGCTGTTTCCTACATTTTGAACCCCCTGGCAAACATATAAATATATACATGTGGCATTTTCAACCGTTGAAAAAGAAGATTTCACTAGTTTTTCTTTTCGAGATTTAAATTTTTCTGACTGAGTCAAAATTTTTGAAAGAGCTGTAAATGGTTTGCGTTCATTCATAATTTATAAATTTATTCTTAAATTTTCGGTGTTCATCGCGTTCAGTCGCTCGTGATATTACTTTTTGGGAGATTTGGGTTTTGTAAGTTTCTGGGTTTTTTGTAATATCCATGTGAACAGATTGTTTATACTTGGAAAACTAGGTTGGTGTGGTTATGAATTAAAGAAACACAGAAAAAGGGCCGTGTACAAAGGCAGTATTTTAGGTTATACCAAGGATGGTTTTTGGTTTATTGTTACTGTTACTTAGGGTTTGAATGTAGATAATCATTACAATAGATTGTCATGCAACAAGGTTGTTCCACGAAAAAGAGCAACCAAAACTTGATTTCTGTTTGTAGAACGTACTTAGTAGCTATTAGTGATAAGTTGATTTATATTGTAGAAACCCATTACAAGATTTTATCCTGAAATAAAATCTATGATTGAAAGGTGTGTGCAACGTGAAGCAGTTATGAACATTATCATCATTTTTTGATTGAACGGAAATTATAAAGTTGGACGGGGGAAGGGGACTGAGTTAAATTTTCGAACTGCACTGTCACCCAGGTGTCTGGTGTCAAAGTTTTCGTTAAAATGCATATAATATAAACCATCTTACCTTTAGGTTTTTCTGAATGTGGACTTTTTTTCGTATGGCAAACTTATGTTACCATTGTTTAAATCCATATAATAATTTTCAGAGCGCGCGATTGGCCTAAACGCGTGACGAAATATGCCCCCGCTAAAACTGGGTAAAATAAAACAATTATTATTATTATTATTATTAATTATAGTTCGCTGATCCGATTGGCTAAAATTGATATTGACCGCGTTAAATACCGGACCGGCATCTACAAAAGGAAAAAGTATATATAAAAAGCGAGCAAACCTCAGCGGATTTAAGTTCAGATCATTGCTAGACAGTCTCTCTTTCGCACAAAATTTACCGGCGAGCGAACGAAAATAATTTTGCGAGTGCCATTACTAGAACCTACCTGAGAACGGCGAAGCCGCGATTGATCGGCAAATAGCGCGGGCGCCAGCACGAGCTGGCGCCTGTGCTATTTGTCGATCGCGGTATCTAGTAATGGCAAAATTATTTTCGTTCGCTCGCCGGTAAATTTTGTGTGAAAGAGAGACGAGCAGTCTTGCTCATTGCAGGAGCTCGTGAAAAGTCTTGCGAGACAAGGTCCAAAGAGAAGAAATGACTTCTTTTTTATCCAACGCATTTTGGAAGATTTCGACAAGGCGTAATATATTTTGAGCGACATAATTTTGGGCCTCAAAATTATTAGTTGAGTATCGGTCAATTAGTATCGGTCGATGATCGGTCAAGTATCAGTCAAGCATCGGTCAAGTGTCGGTCAAATGTCGGTCAAGTGTCGGTCCGTTGTCGGTCGAGTATCGATGATCTTAGTTTATATCGGTCGACGTATTTATTCGTCGACTATCGGTCGATAGTTGGTCGACTATCGGTCGACTGTCGACCGATAGCTGGTCGACAGTCAACCGACTATCGACCGATATATCGGTCGACTCTCGACCGGTAGTCGGTCGATATATCGGTCGACATATCGACCGAGACCACCTATAGTACACATGATCCAAGATTTTAAGGAAAATATATATTTGTCAGGTGTTAATGCATAATTGTGTAAACCACAATAATTTATTATAATAGTTTTGTTTTGAGGCACGGTTAGGCTATTTTCTTATAAGTGATTACAGCAAGTTGGCTAAAGATCTTGCAGTCTCGGAATTGTCAAGCCCTGCGGAATGGCTTTCACTCTAATTCTTTTATTACACATTGTTTTGATTAGATGGTCTCGAATGGCATCATGATGCATATGGTCGCAATTCTTGGTGATGTCTAGTACACGGGCATAGTATTGGGTGAGCGATTGGTCTGGATCTTGCTTGACTGCAGATTACCAAGTTGGAATATCTCACATAGTCTTTATATTTCTTCGGGAGAAAGTTATCTAGCTTTTGGATAAGTTTTGTGTGTTCGTCCATGGTTGGTTATGTACTTTGCATCTCTGGTAGAGAATCTTTGAGATCGGTGATATTTAAGGGCCACCATAGATGATTAACCCATCTTTTTTCATCTGTGGATTGTGAATACCAAAGAACCAAAATTGTTGTTCTATGTCCCTTTTCCATTTGTCCCATCTATTCGTCATGCTTTGGTTGGATCATGGTCAGTAATGAATGGCGTAATTTGGAACTGTATGTTTGTGACAGTGATGATCTGTTGCTGTGTTTGGGCTTGAGGAGTAGTGGACTGCTACAACTTGGTGAAGCTGGCACAATCTTGTCTGGTTGGGCATTTTGGTATCATATTATGTTTCTTCTCTGCTTTCTTGGATCCCATCCTCATTGCCAGTGTAATGATCTTATGTTCGGATTAAGGTGAAGGAAGACACAGGTTCAATGTTGGGTATAACTCACTGTCATCTCATCCTCAGATAATGTTACATTAAAAGTATATTAATGTATCACGTGTAGAATGATGTAATCACTACAACAATAGAAGCTTTCATGTGAAAAAAAAAGCGTGTGAAAATATGTTGAATTTCATGCATGTTCATTTGCAATGATATCGAGCAACTTGCTTTTTCAGTTCTCACTTTAATTTGCCATAATTAGTCCAATAAAGTTAAAACAACAATTACTCTGGTGTTGTTTTCTCTGACAAAAGAATGTTTTCTTTCAAATTTAAGTTAAAATGTTAATTTGCTGTTATTGCATGTTTGTAGTTTTCAAAATTATGAGAGTTTTTAATAAGCTTCCATGAATTGTTGTTTCTTAATTTGTACAAATTAAAGTGACACCCAAAAAGCCGTGAACACCTAAAATTTCTGGAATGTTTATTGTTTTGCGACCAATAAGGTGCAAGATATAACCACAAGACACAACCGCAGCAAACCACAAGAGCTCAATTTAATAGCTGGATTAGTCACAAAACAAAATCATCAATTTTACTGTTAACAATACTGAAATTGTTATTATTGCTATATAGCTTCTGCATAAGCAGAGAATAACAATGAACAATATTTCACTGAAAAGAGATGTTGAATCTGTTATGTTCTCGGGTTAGAAGAGTTCATAGAAGGAACACATACACAAGATGGCGGGTCAACTACAAGATTGTATTGATAAGAGCACATGGTAAGCCAGGTGACCGCTGTACATTACACGGGCTCATAGAACTACTCCGACCAATGGCTGAATAATGAATATAAACATCTCGATCACTATAACACCTCCCCGTGGAGATTTGTTGTACAGGAAAACTCTCTTATGAGCGAAGTCTCTACTTGAGTGTCATTAGAACTTAATACTTAGTACTCATTAGCTAAACAATCAGTCAATAGCAAAACAGCATGCTTATTGATAATGTTCAAGTTCACATCTCCTCAATCAATCTCTGAGGAGGTCTGTGAGAGCGGGATGAACGATGCAGCATAGGACTTGTGGAGATAGGAGTTGTCTCCGCTTGAGCTGAGTCATCTGTGGGTGTATGTGAGCTGGTTTCTTGTGGAATAACCGGTTGAGGATCAGGATCATCTGTAGTTGCAGTTGCTGTCTCCAAGGACGGAGCACCTGATTCAACTGGCTTACAGTGGGAACTGTTCTGCAGGATGTCATCCACATGTCGCCTCCAAACTCGCCCATCATCTAGGTGAACTCGGAAAGAGTGTGATGAGGGGTGTTGTACCACGGTTCCAGGTTGCCACTTTTGCCCAGACAAGTGGTCACGTGCGAGGACTGTGTCGCCAATAGCAATTTCTCTGAATTTAGCATGCTTGTCATGGTGCATCTTCATCTTTTCTTGCTGATGCGAGACATGAGTGGCGAGGTCCGGTCTGACTAGAGAGAGGCGTGTCCGCAGTTCTCTCTGTAGGAACAGCTTAGCTGGGGACGACCCGGTTGTCGCATGTTGGGTACTTCTGTACGACAAAAGGAAGTTCTGAATCCTCTGCTGCAAGGTGCAGGATGGATCAGATGCTGAGGATTCTAGAGAGTGCTTGAAGGTTTGCCAAACCGCTCAGCAAGACCGTTTGACGATGGATGATACGGGGAGACAAGTATCTTCTGGATGCCATTTTGTCTCAAGAATTCCTCGTACTCGGCAGACTGAAATGGTGGACCATTGTCACTAACAATTTGTCTTGGCAGGCCATTTCTTGCCAAAACGTTGCGCATAGCATTGGCTGTTGCCTCTGCAGTGGTGGTCTTCATGGGACCAATTACTTCTGGCCACTTTGAATGAGCATCAACTATAATGAGGTAGTGGTTGGACTGGTGGGTGGCAAAGTCCACGTGTATGCGCTGCCAAGGAGCTGTAGGCCATGACCAAGGGAACAGTGGTGCTGCTTGTGGAGCCTTTCTGGTTCTGAAACACTGCTTGCACCCACGTGCTC
>OX393570.1:14625963-14698463 GCA_947652115.1 Blastomussa wellsi | reverse complement strand
TCGAAGTTGTGTTCCTCGGTTAACAACTTTTTCTGGATCTCCTTGTTGCGAAGGCCACAGACCAAACGATCACGTAGTGCTTCGTTTAGATGTGTGTCGAAATTGCAGGTAGAAGCGAGGTGTTTGAGGTTGGCGGCAAATGTGGAGACGCTCTCTCCGTTGCGTTGAATGCAATTGTGAAATCGGTATCGTTCGGCGATAAGAAGTCTCTTCAGAGCAAAATGACCTTTGAGAATGGCTGCAAGATCGCCGTAAGTTTTCTCGGAAGGAGCTTCTGGTGAGCACAGGTCCGACAAGACATCGTACGCTTTCGAACCGATGACAGATATCAGAGTTGCTCTGCGTTTGAATCGCTCGCCTGAATCCGCTGGAACACCGTTCGCGATAAAATACTGCTCCAAACGCTCCAAATAACGATTAATATTGGTGGAGGCTGGATCGAACTCTTCTATTTTGCCTAAGCTTGGCATGATCCTATCCTCGTCGCCAGATATGTTATGTTCTCGGGTTAGAAGAGTTCATAGAAGGAACACATACACAAGATGGCGGGTCAACTACAAGATTGTATTGATAAGAGCACATGGTAAGCCAGATGACCGCTGTACATTACACAGGCTCATAGAACTACTCCGACCAATGGCTGAATAATGAATATAAACATCTCGATCACTATAACAGAATCAACATGGTCTGACACAGCCAGACAGTGCGTCTGAGAGCTATTCGAATTATAATCAAATGCAGCATCTCTTTTTATTAGTAAAATATTGGTCAATATTTTTGTTATGCATAAGCTCAGAAATAGAACAATAACAACAATTTCAGTATTTGCAAATGGTATTATCGTGGAACAAAAAGCCAACTTGTTGTTTTGTGACTAATCCAAACCTTTGCAGTTGCCTCTTGTAGTTTCATCTTGCATCTGATTGGTAGAAAAACGGCATTCCAGAAATAATTTTAGGCATTCATGGTTTCTGGGTTTCACTAGATGAGCATAAATAAGAAATGTACCATATAGATGTACATGTAGCATGTATTAATAATTATTGTGTTTAACAAGGAATGGAATTTGTTTGAAAGATCAAGGCTTATATGACCTGCTTATTACATCGGAAAAATTGAATATATATGGGGCTGGAGGGTGTAACTGATGTGCAAGACATGTATTGCTTTGTTTACAAAAAAGGAAAACAGATTAGATTCAAAAACATTTTCAGATATTGACACTAGCCACAGACAAGGAGAAATTTAGTTTTGGCTAGTAGGTTCTGACTTCCACTAGCCAGTGTACTTTGGCTAGTAAACAAAATGAATTGGCCGAAGTAGTTTCTGTCTTTCCGCAAGCAAGACATTTAACTTTTCTCAGAAACAAGGTCATAATTTCATTGTAGATGTATCATGTTACCTGGCCATGTGCCACAAAAATTGTTGTTTTATTATTGGAATGAAGAGAATCGCCTGCATTGTGCTTTCAAGTCTTGCTAGTAATTTTGCTGTTATTGGTCCTAGCAAACATCAATGCTTAGCCTCCTACGCAGGCATTATTAAGCGATTGCGTTACACTTGTTGCCACTAACGCCTGCTTAACTGCGACCAACATTCCTTTCCCATTGTCTCTCGCCAGACAAAATGATCGTTATAAAATTTCCCGCGAATCCATTCTTCGGGATGCCGGCGCTGTTGGATACAATACTCTGGTGTATTTCAGTGGTTGAAACACCAAATAAAAATATTATGTTATTGTGAATACAAGAGGTAAGCGTGCGAGTCTGATTCCCAGTGGATAAACAGTGGATCAGAAATATTTATTTCAACGCTATAAAATGCTACAAAAGACTTCACCAACTCGAAAACGCAAAGCGGAATTAATTTAGAAATCATCAAAGAGAGGTCCACATCCGTGGTATTTACGAGCGAACAAATTGAAGGGTAAAATTGGAAAGAGCCAGTCAAGGCGTATACAACTTCACCGTGCTGAATCATTCATTCGACAAACTTGCCACAGAACGATTTAAAACGTCCAGTGCTGCTGGGTTAAAAGGCTGGCTTGAAAATATGTTCAACTCCTCCTTTCGATAGTTCATTGGCCCTTTGATTTGAGGCCTCCATTTGCTTAAAATTGGGTTTGAACAACCGACAATTAATGGATGGCGCACACACTTGAAATAATAGTTTTCTGAACACCAAAATCGCTACGCAGTCGTTTAGAGTCTGAAACGTGGAAACTTTGACCCATAGGCTAGCTTTTCATTTGGCTGAACTTTTTCAGTAATTCGTTGCTGGATTGTACATCTTTTTGCGGAGCTGTGGGGAAAAATATGAAAACTGAAAATCAATGAGCCGGACTGTTGAACACACTGAAGGCAAAACTTGATAACAAACGACTTACCATAGCCAGTCGATAAATTAAGGAGTAAATAAGTTTCCCTTCGCAAATTCAGAACTTGCTTTCATCTAAAATGAATTTACCAGAGAAATCTCTGACTTGGAGTAAAATCAATCGTCCCTGGAAGGTTTCATCTCATCGCATGTCTCGCGGCGGGAGAGGCGTCGTGGGGATTTTAGTTGATAAAATCTGATTGGCTAAGCGGTGGACAAGGTGAAGGTCGGCTTTCCGGATTTTAGTAGGTAAAATCTGATTGGCGAAGCGGCGGAAAGGAATGTTGGCCTCGGTCAAGCAGACGTTAGCGGGGAGAAGTGTAATGCAATCCCCTAATAATGTCTGCGTAGGAGACTAATCAATGCTGGGCTAGTAAAAAAAGTTTTGGTTAAATTTTTGGAAAAGTCAGTGTTGAGCCATGATTTTTCCTTGTTATGTGATTATAGCACTTGTTTTCATGGAGAATGGAAATGTCGTACTACCACCCGGTGTGAACCATCAAAATCAAGAAGTTGTACAGCTGCCATAGATACCCAAGGTAGAACGCTCCAATCAGATTGCCCCAAAGGTTATTGGTGCAAAGTGCAGATTCCTGGTATACCAGAGGCCGGCATTCCAGAGGTAGCTATGTGCATACCTGGACATCCAACAAGTATGTTGATACTTTGTGGTTAGGCTTTACCAGGTTGATGCTAGCTTCACATTCAAAACAGTGCAAGCTTTCCTGCCAAGGGTGAAGTAATGAATTCAGTAACCCACCTTGCAGTTTTTCCCCTTTCCATTTTTTAATGTTAAGGCCAACAAAACCTTACCATACAAAACAACAATACAACCACTACTTACACAAATTGCATAACTTAAGAATAGTTCACTAACTTACACTCTGAAGGGATTAAATTTGCAATACAATAATAAATGCACTTATATATATGAAACATTTACAGTGACGACTGAGTGATAATAAGTATACAGGATAATAAATTGAGAACCCACTATAGTTAGACACTGAACAAGAGAACAATATTATTGCAAGTATTTTCAAATACTTTTGGAGACTTTATTATTCAACAAAGGTTCATGTTGCCTATTTATGGTTGTGAACCCATTAATATCTATCATCCATACATGTTTTGGTCCAAAGATTGGTCCAAAGCCTTGTAAAGAACTACTTAGCAACAGTTGTCCTAGCTGTGAAATGTTTGTTTACAATTTGTCGAGTAGTAAAACAAGCTCAATCCTGTGGAATATCATCTGATTTTAGTTCATGGTCTACATCCTTGTCTGCATATAAATAGCAAGCAATATTCTGCTTGGTTTCACAGGATAATTGTTAAAAATTAATGTGTAATTATCAGCATCTTGATTTTTAGATATTGAAGCTCCTAGTAAGACTTTAATGTCAACAGTGTCACCACAAACTTCACAATTGCAAGGTAATCCTTTGTTGCTTGCTTATTTCAGAAACCCCCCTTAAAGGTTGGAGAAGGCGAACCCCCAACCAGTATTATTAAACAGCCATAATGTAACAGGTTATTAGATGTTCATGTAAAGTCAATGCTTGCTTCTATTGTATAGAGAAACAAGTGACATGAATAAATGTAACTGGTGGTTAGTAGATACAGAATATATGTATAGACATCAGTGCTTAGGCATTAAGTACTTTGTTGCAACTGCTGGGAAGTAAAATATGTAAAATTATTCATTTATGATTATTGTGGCAATACATAGCAAGGGGGTTTTAATTTTAATTTTGAGAATAATAAATTGAGTAAAAAACAGTGGTAGCAAGTCAATAATTTGCCACACAACTTTTAGGTAAAATACCTCAGCAGTGCTTGCTGCCAGCCAGTGAAGGTCCATGCCGAGCTGCATTTCGTCGTTGGTATTACAACAAAGAAAAGGGAAAATGCATAGTGTTTGTGTATGGTGGATGTGAAGGAAATGCCAATAACTTTTACACCAAACCAGCTTGCAAACGTGCTTGCATGCAACAAAATACAAGTAAGTTCATGCATGTATGATGTGTTAACAACCACGCAAAATTTATACAGTAACATATATTATGGTATTGACAAACTATTTGGTTATTTGTGGATGATTTAAGTGGCATATTTATTATTTTTATGTGATGTTATTAAGAAATTTGATGTCTTCAAGGGTCAAAGACTAGACAAAGACTCAGTCAAAGACTAAACAAAGACTTTGGAGTCCAAAAACAACTCCAAAACTCTTGGTGGTTTGCAGAATTTGGTGGCCTGAGTCTTGCGAGTTAAAAAGTCAAGGCCGCATGATCTGCATGGTTGCAACACAGGCCTTTAACCTACCTTAAATTACATATTATGTTTGCCAGGTTCTGGACAAGATGTTAAAGAGACTCATCCTCCAGAAACTGGAAACACGAACACACCAGGTGGGAATGCCTTTTATATTACATATATCATAGGCATGGTATATCATTAACAGTTACCCTGAGAAATCTTGTGAAATCTTGATCACTTGATACTTAGCCAGTGGGCTATACACCAAGTGGGCCAAAATAAAATGTTTTGCATTAGGCTAATCGAGCGAAATAGTTCCTGCTGTATTATTTGAGAAATTGTCAATGAAACACACACATGCAGTTCTGTGTCGACGCAATCTGTGCAAGACTTTGGATGAATTTTGGCAAATTAGGTATGGAGCAGTATATCTGTTATACCTGTAGTGTGTGTGGATGACAGACAACATTAGAACTTTTTAATTGTGACCATGTATGGGCATCATAACAATTTGGTGAATTACCAGAATATTATGCCATAGCCTTGCTATCAATAGTTTAAATAGATAACTCAGTTGCATATCTTGTCATTTTGACGCACAATGCCATTAATAATGTTGAACATGTCCATTATGTGCACATCTATTTATGTGGTTTCAGCAGTCAATAAATTCTCCAGTTTTTCCTGTTTTAGTTTGGTTAAAAAAATTCTGAATGATCTTATAAAGAGGTTTCATTTCCAAACAATGCTACCCAAAATCACTGTTTTGTTTTGTGGAAACTTGGCTATTAACATAAAGTCAATTATTCTCAAAAAAGACAACAGTTTTAAGTTTGCAAAACATGTTTTGACATGCTTCTCATGTCATCTTCAGTTGCAAATGTCATTGTACAGTTTGAATCTCTCTTTATATACATGTACATAACAACTTGAATTTCAAATTTACTGGAAACAAATAGAAGTGCGTACATAGAAGTTAAGTGTGAATGTTTCGAAATAAACTGAAACCAACAACAACAGAATAAAAACTAAAACAAACATACAAAAATTAATAAAATTTTATAATTAAAAAGAAAGAGATAAATCCAAATGCTTAAGCTGTTGATTGGGACAGGGATTCTCCCACTTAATTTACAATGTTACCCAGTTACAAGCAATTTGTCCTAGACCATGTGAATTACAGCCCCTTTTGTTCTCTGTCTGCATGCAGAGTTCTTTTTGCCCATGCTTGTGTGAACATTACCACAGTTAAGCCAGCCCGAGAATGAAAAGATAGTTGTCAATATATTATAGTTGCTCACAGTTGAGCAATTATCTTTGATGAAGGACGTTTCTAAAAGTGGCCTGTTATTTTATGGGTTATTTAAAAATAATGAACTTTAATTGTTTATATGTATGCATGCATGTGCATCAGCTGTTAATTCACTTTAATATACCAGTTCCTGCGACAGTGTTATGGGAAGAAGTCTGTCAATTATTGCAGCAAAGTTAGGAATAAAATATCTGTGAATCAAACAACATGATAGTGATGGGAGAACCAGGAGATGTGAGTGCTAAAACCTGTCAGTTGGAAAGAATCAAACCTAACAAAACAAGAGAAATCACTAGGCGAGCGTGGCCTAGTGGTCAGGGCGCTGGACTTGTAGTCCGGTGGTCCCGGGTTCGAGTCCTCCTCCATGCCACTAAAACGGATTTGTCTTCGGTGGTCCCGAATTCAACTCCTCCACGCTTTGTAAATAGCCAACTGGTCTGCCTCCTACCAGTTGGGATTTTTAAGAACTTTCTGTTTCATTTACAATATTTGTTTACGTATTTACAGTGTCCCCAATTAGCACAATAGTGCTAAATACATTGACACTAAAATAAAGTTATTATTTTATTATTATTATTATTATTATTATTATTATTATTATTATTATTATTATTATTATTATTATTATTATTATTATTATTATTATTATTATTATTATTATTATTATTATTATTATTATTATTATTATTATTATTATGGCTCGTTGGCAAGTAGTTTTTGGCATCGTCTTTCTAAGAATACCATTAATGAAAACATTAAATGCTGCACTGACATGTAATTGTTGCTAAAAGGAATCAAAATAAGATTGTTTTGGAAGGAAGAATTTGTCTTGGCAAGCCAACATTATTCAATGCAAGTAACTGTTCATGCTTAGTTCAAGTCAAAAAGTGGTGATATGCTACATGTGGATTAGATTTCTTGTTTCAAATATTTCTATGTCCCACTTTGGGTTAAAAATCATGCAAATGCAGGCATTTGATGTGATTCTCAGAACTGTTTTACTCCAAAGCTTTGTCAAGCTTTGGACAGCATTTGTTATTTATAAGAACAAACAACCGCACATCGTTATTTGGCACTGCTATTACAAATAATTTGTTAACAAAAGTGGAGTGGAATGATTAGGCATATTCTATCAGTTACACACATTGGTTTGCAAACCCTTTGGCAATGGTGTGATGAACCCCCATGACATTCCTATAAACGATGGTCCTTCTGTTGCAGAGTTGGCCTTGTTAGCAAGCACATTACACTGTTCTTGTTTGTTTCCTAAGGAACCCTGCATCATTGTCGATTGAGAACAGTTATGTGAGTGTCCAACATGCATCAAACCCTTTGTGTGACATGCACATATCTCTCCTGGAACACCGATACTTTTCACCTCAGTTGTCTTGAAAATCCCTTTGTTATCGCAAGTAGATATGAACAGCTCTGTTGACTGGTTGATAAATTTCCTAGGGCTATATGTGTCCTTTTGATAGTCACTGTGTGGGTAATGCTTCTGTTGTATATTGCGCTAGGAATTTGTCTATCAGTTCCAGCACACTCACTAACTTGTCTAAGCCATTTGCCTCATAGACATTGCAAGGTATGTCTGCAACAATGTTAGAGACAATGTGATGCATTCATCCTGATGTTTAGACTCCATCTGTTGTTGGCAATTTTTCAGCCATAATGGTTGGCATTTCACACCATTTACCTGACAGTCCAGGAATGCACTTTGTATTGACATTGGCATGGGCAGGCTCAGTTCTGAAAGTGCCTCACTCTCACCCTTGTCAAGTTTCTTGGATCAGAACTGGTTTGAAAAACAATCACTGAAGTGAGTCACACTGTCATCTTTAAAACACACCCTGGAACATTTCAGCATTCTGTTGAGACAGCTCCTCAGTCATGCTAGAGATTCTGCAACACCTCAGTGAGAATCAAAACCTGTCTGACAGGCACTTTCACTGATTAACAATTAGCCATCCCCCCTCCCTTTTAAATGCTAGCATCTTTCCTTTGCCCAGAACGTTTTTCGTTTGTGAGCTGCCACCGATTCCTTTTCCAATGCATTGGGGGCCAGGCACTGTCTGCATTTTGGTGTGAATCTTGCTGACTTGCCCTGTTTTACCTTGCATAGTATCACGGTGCACTTGGAGTGGAAAATCTGTTAGGGTCTGTTTAATTAACTGTTGACTAACAGTTTAAATTTGTTAACTTTGTAAAAACTTTTTCTTAAAATGCTTATAATTAATCTTTGTGAAAACAGGGGTCATCAAGCTTAAAGATATCTTGAACCTAAAACTTGGGGTGGGTTTTTGTGTACTTGTTCATCAATGGCTGGATACGTGATTGATGCCGTCAATTGAGAAACAGTGATACTATTACTCCATCAATGTATAAGAGCATGAGACTGCTGGAAATCGTGACTTTAAAGACTAGTTTCAAAACAAGGTAGTAGACCAATGCTGAAACAAAGAAAACAACCTCACAAAGTAGGTTAAGGAAAAATAATTAATATTATTGGGGAAAAAAGAAGAAAATTGGATTGAAACCCAGCAACGTACCAGGTTTTTTTTTGCTGGAATGCTTTTGACATCTAGCAAATATGCAGGTTTTCATTTTACGGCTGACTCTTGTTATCTTCTCATTGGTAGCAGTAGAATCTGGACAAAACAAAAATCCTAAAATTGTCTGGCAGTTGCCATAACTGATGTCAGAATTATGCAATTTATTCTTGTGGCTTATTGTGAAGTTGGAGTTTCTTCCATGTTTCTGATTGGTAACAATACAGTGAGTATTGTAGAAATATTTCACATTACATGGTATTAATGCACCGTTTTCTGTGACATACCTTGCAGTCAAAATGGTTCAAGCGCTCCCAACATTGCTGGAGTAATGCTTCATTATATTAGTCTATTGAAATGAATAATTCAATATTCAATCTGCAAATATTCAATTTAAAACTCAAATGTTGATTGGATTATTGTCTGCCGTAGGCATAGGAGGTGTGACCTAGCGGTTAGAACATTGGACTTTAAATCCATAAGTTGCGGGTTCAATTCCAGTTCTGACTACTACCTGTTGTTGTTCTTGGAAGCCCCAATGCAAGTTCAACTCCTCGGCTATGCTTGTAAATAGTCACCGGGTCTGCTTCCTGACAGCTGGAAACCTTAAACTTGTAATGTTTATTTATTTACAATATTTGCTTCAATGTTTGTTTACATTGACCCTGAAAACCCCCATTGGGGAGTGGTCAAGTATATTATTATTAATTTCAGTTTGAAAATTCTGTCAACCACGAAATGATACTTCTTTCAAGAGGGGATCTCAACTACAAATTTCAGAAACCAGACCTCCAACGGATGAGCTTTTTGCAAAGGTTTATTCCATCGAAGAGCCCTTCGATATTTTTAAATCATGGTCATACGTTAGGTCACGTAACCAGAAGAGAAAAACCCTAAAACTATACTATACCAAGAAACTCTGCTTTTAAAAATTCTGCCATAAACTCGAGGAAAAGCTTGTCACTTTTAACATCAAAATCACGTCCTGAACATTAAAATATTGTTACCCAAGCTTGCTTTTGAGTTTTTACCTTGAATGTATGGAACCAAACACTAGGCACGGAAACAAGGTTAAATTGTTTCTCCTTCTTTAAAAAGCTACCGGTGGTTTGGAAATAAGGTTTTGCCATGCCAGTCGTCAATGCCAACCAACCAGGACCAACAGCCAGTGGTATCTAAAAGGTTACAGAACAGATACTGAAGCGGTGACAACAGCGCACAGGCTACCTTTGTGAAGGAAAGGCCTATGAAGCCGAAAGATGGACATCATAAGAAGATCAGGGATCCCATACCCCAAACTGAAGTGTCCACATTTTTTCTTGTCCTTGTTAACTCGAAAAGAAAGAGACACATGCTGCTGGTAGAGTAGATGTACTTCGAATCCTCAGCCGTGAAGACAGTTCACCTTGCGCTCGCAGAAAGCAATAGTCAGCTGCGTACTGGAAATGAGTCGGTAATGACAGAGCTGCTGCCGAGGAGCCTGAATTTGTTCGGGTCACACCAATTGTAGAATGGCTGAAAGTAGTAGATGGTCAAGTATTAGTCATGGAAGACCTTTCATGATCTGGCTGATAAATTTGGCACAAAGTTCATGAAGAGACGGACACTTGAAGGATTCTTCATTCCGTAAACTCAGATGCAGAGTTTAGCCTGTTGTCTCATGCCAAAACTCCTATGTGTTTCTCCTTTTAGTTTCGCACTTCGACAATCTGCGCTTCAGGCAGTGCAGTTGTGGAAGAAAGCTGGGACATCTAAGAAGCCTATTTAAAAGTATCTGAGAATTCACACGATTCATGAGAATCTAAAGCAAATAATCCCTAAAGTGGAATTCATTCTCCCCTCTCATGCGATAACAAGCTGTGATGCAGTCTCTTACTTTGCTGGCCATAGCAATAAAACGTCATGGAAGTTCAAGACATAAAGAACATCACACGCTACTGAGAAACCTAGGAAATGATGATCAGGATAATTACACAGTGCAGTCTGTTGAGAGCTCTATATACAGAATATACATTGTAACTGATGTTGAGAGCTGCAAGGAAGCGTGCAGCAATGTTGTTTTCTAGATATTGGTAACCAGATGTTTGCTCCCTGATGAAGGGGACCCTTCCAAGCAATGATGTGTAAACAAGCGCATGTTTCAGACCCTGCCGTTCCACTTCCAGAGACAATGAGTTGGACTGAATTGAATGGCAAGCTGGTGCCCAAGCTGATGTCTTTCGCCCGCTCACCTGAGGTTGTTAACTATGGCTGCAAATCAAGAGGGAAATCAAAATGTAGCTGCTGGAGTGTTGGAATGCTGTTGACAAGAATGTGCCAATGCAGACCTACTGCAGACAGCTGTGCTGCCAAAATGATGCCAGTGGTGTCGCATGTTTAAGAATTTTTGGACAAAAAGCTTTTGTTAAATTTGATGTCTCCTACTCTTGTAGGGTGAGGGCAGATGGTAAATATCATGAGTAAATATCATGGGTTACTCAGTCGTGCTGGGTTCCAGATGATGCTTACATTAGGACATGCTGGTTATCCCAGCGATCTTTGGGTACCAGATACAAATTAAGGATTTTATTTACGGACTTCCTACTCAGCTTTTACAGCAGGTATCCACATTGTTTTCAAGATGGGAAACAGACCTGATAAAAGGCCAGTCACGTGACCAAAACGTACACTTGATTTAACAACATCTTGCAATTCATTTACTAGCTCTATTTTCACCCAATAGAAGACACTTACTACAGTTTTCACCTCCTTTTCTTAGTTTCGAGGACTTACATGCACCTTCCAACACGTACTTAGAATATAGCCCCAAGTCAACAATCATGTGATCAGCATGCAGTCTAGACAGAATGTTATATGTGGGTTGATTGATTTGAATCATCTTTGAGGACTTTCTAGGATATGACATATAGCCTTGCTTTTATGTCTTAATTGCATATGCAATAACATGACTGATTTGAGGGTCAAGATGACCAAACCCAGCTTGGTAAACAACATTTTCATGTTCAGTGTATACTTTTTTCGTCGAATTTGCTGACAGAAGTTTACTTTGCGAAAGTTGACCCAGTTTCACAGATTTGAAACTTAAAATCAGTGCCAATAGATAAGAACGTCCACATGCTGAATTCTTCGAATTGTTTTTATAAAATTCGCTTTATTTAAACGTAATCTAGACTTTCCTCAATAGCATTCCCCTTAATTTTTGTGTAAACGGCAAGTGCATGCAAAGGATTATAAAGAATGCCATGTTGTCTCCAGGATTTATAACAAAAATCGGAACTTGATCTTTTCTCCGAGTTTTTTGGATTTAAAATTAAACATGTGGTTTGGGACTGCCACTAGCCATGCACGCGCAAAGGAATTTTTTCAAAGCAGGTGCTGCCCAAATATTATACACCATTTAACGCTACAAAATGCTCCAAAATTGCTCACAGCAAACTGCCATCTTGAGCAATCCCTCAATCATAAAGGGGCTGACAATTTAAAAGGAAGTGAAAGAATGACACTAAAGTTGCGATACTTTATACATTTATATTTCCTGTACATGCATATGCTCATTGGGGTCAATAAACTGACGTGGGCTAAGCAACTATCAAAAGAAAACTATTAAAAAAATTTGAACTTCGTACTGAAGTAAATGTTGGTCATAAATTATTTGTCTGGTGTAGTTGGTTTATGGCAGTAGCTGATGGTCCTGTTTTTAGTAAAACTGTACTTTTCCATTATGCAGAACCTGCACCCATTGCAATGTGGACAGAAGTCTGTTATTTGCCACCAGTTACAGGGCCTTGCCGTGCTTCTTTTCCTCGCTGGTATTATAACTCATTTAGCAAGAAATGCTTGAAGTTCACATACGGTGGCTGTAAAGGGAACATGAACAATTTTCACACCAAGGTAGACTGCAAGAAACACTGTATGAAAGGTAAAACCCGTGCTAGGGCTGCCATCAGGAGTCGTACCAGTAGCTACCAAAACTTAAGCCATGGTTAACTATCCATGCAAACAGAGCAAAGGCATTGCTTCTTTAAAAAGGATACAGCCAGACCTTCTGGCGCCGATGTCTTTGAAGACATGGTTCAATCGCATTAACTTTTCAATACCTTATAGCAAAAGGTATTTTTAAAGTAGTAAATATTTAAATTACCCACTTAACTCCCGACTCATTGCCAAAGTGCAGACCTGCAGGCAGACAGGCTGGATCATTCCTTTCCTTCAGCTGCTTCTCACGTTGAATTATTTTACATTGTAACAAATCTTCGACAACAGATTCTCGTTTGTACTTGTGTTCAATAAATCCGAGTTTCTAACCGTTTTGCAGCTCAATGAAAATTGCATTTTTTTAATCATTGACAGAAATAAACAAATTTAGAAGAGTGCTTTATCGTAACATTTAACATTTCAACGTTCATTACAGTATGGACGTAATTCTTGTTTATTGCTCTGTTATGTTAGCTGTCTTGCTAAATCTGAAGGATTCCATAAGCAAAGCAAATATAATACAGCGTAAGTCATCACTATACAAAATTACATGGACACATTTGAGCCTTTATTATCTCATTATGATGCTTTACAACCTCTGCTTCATGTTTAAACTCGCTTCAAATGGCCCATGACTCATTTCTCTATGTTTTGCATTGTGTATGCACATTTCAATTGTCTGGCTTATGTCTAACAAGGAAGGGACAAGAGGGCGCACTGCTTTTGTCAAGCTCCCCTTTTCACCAAATGTGGCGTCGCATACATCAGATGGTGTTTATCTGTGACCATTGTTTACCATTTCCTGGAAGGGTTTCTTTAAATTTGTCTTTGTGTTCGAGTGAGGTATGAGTACTCCACCATGATGTTCTTCACAGGAACGTAAACTCCCTCTTCCATTGTAACAGGTTCACTTCTACACCAAAATAACCGGGCATGCTTTTGCCATTGTGTTTGAAAAGTCTCAAGTAATTGCTAAAACAATCTCCTGAATCATCGAAGTAGCTCGTTTTGGTAAGAAAAGGATCATTCCTTCCTTTGCCATCTTCTTTTCAAAGTGCTTTATCACTTTCCACAGGAGGGCGTTTGAGTGCTTCACCTGCCTCCTTTTTCTTACGATTGTTGACTTCCTTTCTGGTTTTTGCAAACCGCACAAATATATTGGAGTATCAAGTTGTTCGGTCAAGGGACCATGATTGTTACACATATTTTTCAGCAGTTAACCTGTCAAGGTGCCAAGAGTTTTGACTGGGTTTGTCAGTTAGTTTTACAGATGGCAACCTCTCTGAAAACAAGTAGCTTACAAAGGCTTTAATAATGACAACCAAACTTATACTTCTTTTTTATGCTATGAAATGTGTTTTGGAAGCAGTCATGTGAGTTACACAGATGCCTGCGATTTGCATGATACTCTCTGAATGATATATACACTTGAAAAAAGTAGACCGGTTTGTGTTAAATCTTGAGCCTTTTTATACACCTACAGAAGATATATTAGAGGCTTCAAATTGATTTTTTTTAATTACTAGTAAATAAACTTATCAAGGATTTCCTAATTCTTTCTTCGAAAGTGTAGTGCCCTTTTAATACATCTCGGTTTTTTTTACTGAATGATACTCACGATGTTACATAAAGTAAATGCTGAATGATTGTGACATAACACTTGTCTTGATTTTTTCCATTTTGGCATTTCGGTTAGGGTATACCCAAAAGCAAACATTAAAAGTAAGAGAGGCAATCTGAGGCTTTTTCGCTCCTTTCCCTGTCGGTTTCTTTGATAGTTGTTGGTGTTGGAAACTTTTTCAACAAAATGTCGTGAACAGTGAAGCTGAATAGCAGATGAATAAAAAAAGATAAGCCTTAAAGCCTGCAGGGTCTGCATTTTGGCATCGCTGGTCTCACTGAGATCAATTTAGAATTGGTTTATATATAGTTACTGGGCAGTTGGCACGTGCTATCTACAGATTGTACTAATAGTGATGATGAGGACGGTCATTTAAGTGTGTATTGCTAAATAGCTGTAGTGCCAAAGCAAAAAGATATGAAACAGAAGAGAAAGAGAGCTTGAAATTACCAGCAAACATTGCTTTCCCTCCTGCTGTGAAGCGTTTTTAGCCAGCAAGTATCGCTTTATAGAAAGGATAAAGCTGGAATCACATGTTTCATAGAAGTTCAGTTGTAGTTTATGATAACATAAAAAGGTTGCTTAGGCTTCGTTTGTGCCGGTTTGCTACAGATTATGTCAAAATACTTCAGGTAAAATTTTCTGATACAAGTTTGAGTGACAGTTGCGAGTTATCATTTTCCTGTTGCTATGTTAAGTCGGCAGGAAAAAATCAAGAAACATGAAGGATCAATCATATCTTAAAAGTCGCGTTTATCCATGCCATTTGACACAAAAAAGTACAAATCGACGCCTTGATATCTTAACTCAGAACTTAACTTGAAACTCAAACTTGAAAACAGAAAAACTCAGAATACTAAGTATTGAATTATTCTATGCATGTAGTTATATTATTGTCAAATATGCCAAGTATGCTCGAACTCGAGTAAATTAAGTTAATTAACTTTTGCGTTATAGTAAAATAATGCAAATGAAAGTTACACGAGTCAGTTTTGGCACTCTGAGAAATGAGTGCCAAACAGCAGAACAAATGTAGCACAAAGCACAACTTGAAGATTAGCACCTTTTGAGTAATCAAAGTATCATTAATGTCCATAATAGAGGAAATTTAGTCGGGATATTTTTCATTATCAACCAGATAAACACTACCGCTATATTCTACGAAACTGAGCCCGAGATGAGAACTACGGTGATTACAGATGTTACACAATCGCACGTCACAGAATTTGTATTGGTGAACATTTTTAAAGCCGTAGAGGGTCTTAAGGTGCTTTCTGGCTGCTGGATATAGCAGGTGAAAAGGTCTTGATATAATAGGGCAATAACATAACGATACTTGACAAAATTCTTGAGCCATAGCAATATGACAATGCAGAGCAATCACCTCGTTAGGCTTAAGTTTTCGTCGATTATTTCCCACCGTATTCATTAAAAATGCTATTGGTACAACAAGAAAACAGGTGCCACTGAAAACAGGCTTCTTTTCCTAATTGCTAGATTATATATTAGAATGGGCGTACTTGAAAAGAAATTTTAGTCTTGAAATGTTCTGTCCGTGCTGCGTACTTGCACTAGGAATGTATCCATAATTAACTTGTTTAGTTTGCAAAAAAACTAACACAAATATCACAAACTTGAAAGCTGCATCAATTGCAAAAGATTCTGACTAGAACTTTTTGAACTAAGAACTGTTTCTTTATTGTCAACAACTTCAACACATAGCTTGACATCTTCCATCAATGCCCCAGTTACCTCAGGTGAGACCAAAAAATCCTACTGTTCTATTTTTATACCCGCTTTGCGATGCAAGTACAGCTTACAAGTTTGTGACAGTTTAGGGTATGAAAGGACAGAATGAATCATTAAAAAATTATATTGTTAACAAATAAATAGTTAACTAGGGAATTCAAATAATGAACAAATGAATTTTAAATAATTAAGTGAAATTATATTGCCCAATAGTTGGGAAACAAAAATTAATTTTCACATCGATTAAGGCAATATAAACTGCAATATAGCACAGGGTGAAAACTCTTAAGTAAGATTTTTGCATATTGCATATTACATATGCATAATTTCATATACGTTGTATAGTTAGAAGTGTATAGGATTCACACCAGTTGACTGCTGTATCACTGAATGGCAAGTTTCTGTTGCTGCTTTTTGCTACAGACGAAACCGAAATGAATGTTAAATAAAATGGATTTAGAAGATGTCTATGTTAATTGCTTTGATAATGCAACAATATTCCTGTGAGGACCCTGATGAGTTTGTGTGTAAGTGTGTTTCATGCCACGAGAGCCATGTGATTCATTGAGTTTTTGAATATAGCCCTGTATGCTCGCCATGGAATCTTAGCGGGTTTTATTTTTAATAGAACATGGGCAAAAATTAAAGAAGCCCGGTAACCCGGATGTAGTTTATGTTGCGTTGCGAATTTAAAAAAAAATGGCGGCGGCAATCTTTTAAAATTGTCCTTTTATTTCCTTTATTATGGCTGCTAGAACAAATATTAATGAAATAAGTTCAAATGACTGGCGAGACGGAAATGTGGACGAGCTATTGAGCAGCGAGTTCCAAAAATACGAACAAGGAGGCCGCCCGCGCGCATAAATTCGTTTTTTTTATATTTTTGAATGCTATATTCTAATCCAGCTAGAAGATGTTTCCCAATGTCCTATAAGAAAATATTGCCCTTTTGAGGTCTAGAAAAGCAGCTGAATGCCCTCGCCTAACGGCTCGGGTATCCACTAGCAGCTTTTCTAGACCTCAAGTGGGCATTATTTTCTTATAGAACATGGATACCCATCCCTAGCAGGTAAATAAAAGAGTATGATGACAAGGACATCTAACAACAAGAATTTATTACAAATTCGTAAGGGTAGTAAGGGCTTGTCCCGCAAATAGCCACTAAACTAGTCGAGGCGGGACAAGATGTGCACGAGAAACAATAGAAAAGACAAATCACAATAAATTACAAACATACTGGAAAACGGAAAAACTTAGCTTTACATAATAACGCAGATTTAAGGTATACAACAATATTAAAGTAAATTACATGTTATTTTCATTATTGTTAATATTACAATTGAAAATATCGAGATGAAGAGGGAAAAGAAGAATCGAATTATACTAGCAAATGAGGAGGACATAGAGAATCAGGTTTTGATTTGGTTAATTATCGTTTCCACTTCAATATAGGAGTCTACAGTTTCAAGTATATCAAACAACTTTCCTTTTAGGGATTTTGTAAAAGATCTTTTTGCACTTTTTTTGCGAATTGCGGGTATCCCATTCCAAATTTTGACACCAACACGCGAGAAAGCATTTCGAGTGGCATTAATTCGAGATTCCTTTGTATAAAAATGATCAGAAGTAGAGGAACGCGTATTATAGGAATGTACATTAGAAATTCGAGAAAACAGATTCAAAATATTTCTTGGAGCAGTATCATACATGAGGCTGCAAACAGACTCATAATACAAGAATTGTACTGGTAATATTTTTGCTTTAAGGAAAAATGGTATCGCATGATCGTTGGTTTCAGCAAAATATATTAGCCGCAATGCACGCTTCTGAAGGACAAGAATTTGATCAAGGAAGGTTTTACATGCATTGCCCCAAGAGATCAGACCATAAGATATATAAGGTGCGATTAGCGACTGATAAATATTTAGAAGAGTGCAAGTACGAACAACATGCCGTAATCTTGCGATTAGCCCAATAGTCTTACTTATTTTTGTTGCAACAGTATTTTTATGTGTCTTCCAGGTCAAATTTTCATCAATTAACAATCCAAGATATTTAATGAAGTTTTTACGCTCGAGAGAAACCTTTTCATTGTTTTCATTGTCAAAAATATTTGGTGAGGACGAAAAATTACATAGTTTGATTTTTTAATATTCAAAGTAAGCTTGTTAAAAGTTAGCCAGGTATATAAATTGTGTAATTCTTCATTTAGTACAAATTCTAGTGACTTAAAGTCCTTATGAGCAAAAAGAGCATTAGTGTCATCTGCAAAAAGAAAGAATTGGAGTTCATTCGAGCATTTATGAATATCATTTATGTAAAGCAGAAAGAGAAGTGGTCATAGAACTGAGCCTTGTGGTACACCACAATTTACATTTAGTTTAATAGATATATAACAGTTGATTTCATAATAACAGTTTATTTGATAATAAGAGGAAAACCATTGATTGATAATTCCGCGAAAACCGTAATAATATAGTTTATCGAGTAACGGTATCGAAAGCCTTTTTAAATCAATAAAAACTCCACAAGAAAAAAGGTTTTTGTCCATATTGGTTTGTATAGATTCCACTATATCGAGAATAGCATGCTGTGTTGAGTGAGCTTGACGGAAACCATATTGAGACGGATATAATGTTTTTCTATAAATTCTTTCATTCTATTATACATAATTTTTTCGAAAATTCTATTGAAATTTGACGATAGTGAAATTGGTCTATAATTAGAAGCACCAGTCTCGTCATCAGCTTTAAAAATAGGTATAATTTTGGACATTTTAAGTTTTGTGGGATAGGACCCAAGAGTGACAGATGTATTGAAACAAATTCCTTGTGTAACATTTGTAAGAATGGTGAAACAACAATCCCGAGTAACACCTGATGGCACATTTCAAGTATTTCAAATCATCTTAATGTTTGTGTGGCTGGAAGTTTAACAAATAGAAGTGAGCTTGTTGTGGTACGTGCTCTAATCGACCACGAAATTTCTTCATCACATTGGCAAACAATAACCATAACAAAAAAAAGCCAAGTGGCGAGGATTTGCTTTCACAAAGTAAAAGCTAATGCGAGCGAACCTGAAATAATTTTCCAAAAACGAGTCGAAACTTACAGCATCACAAACTACAAACTACGTAAAGTAACTCAAAGAAACAAAATTTTAACAACTAACCTCTATTCCAATCCGAAAGTCTCGAAAACCAGATGAAATAATACAAAATTCAGTCTCATCCACTCGCGGTCCCTCGGCAGAACACGGCAAAAATAAACGATCCCATTCAACGAGTTTCACGTCAAACTTGGGTGTTTTCCCGTCACAGATTAATTTAATCCGAATCCATATTCATCTTGAAAACAAATTCAAATTTGATGATTTCCTCTTTAAAGGAGTCCCTTTGGATGCAATCTGTTGCTCATTTCTGAGAACTAACAGCACCGAAGGCTGTAAACAGTTTCAGCGATTTAAGTTGTTTTTGAAAGTTTTCAACAAGCGCGCGTGATGGCGTCATTTTTACGTCGTGTTTCGATGAATTTTTAGACCGCGTACATTAACCAATGAACGCGCGAGAATTTCTGCAGTTACGGTAAAACAATGTCTTAAGATCCCTTGTTTATGAGTGAAGCCGATTTTTTCACGCCCAACAGGTTATTATTTCTCTGATCTATTGAATCACGGTTTGCCTGTATACAAGTTAGCTTAGAAGCCCTACGATTCTCTTGCAATTAGTTTCACTCTGGTTTGCTTGCGGATACGGGAAGCATTGATAGCCCGAGTTTCAAAATGGGAACGGGATTTTTTTCTTGCTGTCACAATCGCCCTCTGGCATCTACAGGGTGTGCGCAAGATACAAGATACAAGAGTATGAGAATCTCTTTTATTTTTTGTTTCATTTTCCTATTTTATTCCTTGGTGCTTGGAACAATTTCACCCAAAACATTGAATAAAAGCACACAAGTTTGCATTCAAAGTCACCTAGTAGAACCGGCTCGCCACTACCTCTCGCGAACCTCTATTTTCATTGCATTCTTGTGACGTATTATCGGTTGTTTCAGAACCAATGACATGTCTCGTTCCGAGAGGTAGTGGGCGACCTAGTAAAACGGCCGACGTCGGCACTTAACTCCATCGGTTGGGGAAAGAGCCAAGCTTAGTATGGGGTTTACCTCTGTATAGCATGAATTCAAAGAATTAGTCCCCTTAATTTACTGGTGCTTTAAGGATGAAAAATAATATTCCCCTGTGCTTTCCTTAAAGGGTGCAAACTCGTTACGGGGTGAAACCACCGAGTACCTGAAAAACGTCCAGCCTCGAATGTCAAAGTTTATTTCCATAAGAGAAATCTGAGAACACGCAGTTATGCACCTAGTTGAACCCTGAACCATTCTCATGACTCGTTGACTCAAAAACTTTAATCTCCAACGTGTTGTTTTGTGTGGAATTCGTGCTTGTATGGTGGTGGTGGTGGGTATCTTAATCGTTGATTCAGGCCTCCAGTGATTAGTTGCTTCTCAACCATCCATTGATTCATCTGTATCCTTTGAAAGTAAGTAACAAACCTGCTAAATTCCCCGAGGATTGTGATTCTGAGAGGAGGATTGTTACGAGACTAACTGAGACCTTTGTAGTGTTGTACGGTTGTCAATCGCTGGAACAAAGTAGAAGGTGCTGTATTCATAACTGTACATCGTCTTAACGAGGGCCAAAAGGTGCTAAGTGGCATATCTGAAAGTAATCGTCAGAATTAATTAGGAAAACTGGAGTGTACATATCTGGCAAAATAGGAAAGCAAAAGTGTTCAATATCTTTCCTTATATAAAACTCTTGGATGGCACTTGGTAAAGTCCACTCTGTAAATGAGGTCAAAAGAGGACCGGTGACAAAACATGAGGGAAGGCAGCTAGTGAAGGGCGCCTTTCTGCTGCCCGGGGTTGATAACTAATTCGACGCTTATAGGGCTCAAAGCGGTTTTCCGTTTTAGATCGTACCAGTTACTGGCAAGTGGTAATGGATCCAACCACTAGGGGGCAAAGCCAAACACTTTTTTCACCTCAAATGGTCTTCCCGATCTGTTAGGCTTTTCGAATTTTTTCGGAAAACCATAAAGGTTCCCCTCAAAGTGCTCAATTTTTATAATGTCCCATAATTTTCGGACGGTTGTTTTGTTCGCTAAAATTTTTGTCTGTAGTATTTATTCTAAAAGCTGCTAAAAATATAAGATTCGGATGAACATTTACATCGGCTAGTATTTTCGCAAAATTTTGACAGGCACAAGTATGAAGAAAAAACGTCCCCTAAAATTTTCAAGTGAAAATATGGCTTCTCCATGTCCCCGAGCTTTCGGCAAGACCCATCAGGATAGCTAAAACTTTCGGATGAGACAAAAAAGGACCCTAGAACTTTCGAAAACACCAAAGTTCCCCTGAAATATCCGAACAGATAAATATTTTTTTACGGCAGCTCCCAATCAACTAAACAGGCTTCTAGAACATAGAGAAATCCATTTTAGAAACTCCTGACGTGTTTGGAAAGATTAGGTCGTTGGGTGCCCCTGCCAAACCTCCTTCACGGCTATCATTTTCTTTGTTTTAGGTCGATGGATTATTAATGACTGAGAATTTCTGTTGAAAAGTTTAGACTGTTGCTAGAAAAGCAATGAAAGAACAAGCACATACTGGTAGTTAGTTATCACTTCACTACATGGACTGAGACCCGATTCCAAACCTAGAGTCCCAAAACAATTGCCGAGAAGCGTGCTAGTAAATTTGTTGGTATATAGGCTTCGTAGCAACTTAGAAGAAACTGTTGAACTGTTGAACGCTGAAATGAATAGGTTCAAATTAAGATTAACTAACTACTGAATTGATTAATTCACATGTTAAGCCACCATGTAGGAATCGACAACATATTGCACTAAACTAAAGAACCATTTACCCCGATCGACCTTCACTGTTTTTCTATTACATAATGAAATATTCAGGGCTCACTTGTCAAACCTATGCCTGCACTTGTTAACAAAAAATATGCTCCTTGTTCTGGTAGCGATTATGATCAAGTGCCGCTGTTCAAATTGTTCTGGTGAAGACAGATGTACAACGGCTGTTGGGTGCTTCACAGTGATCAATCATACAACTGGAGGTGAAAGACAAACAGCAAAGGGATGTTTTGCCAACTCAGTGGAGTACAGAGGACAGTGCACAAGCCAGGAAGGTGCCAAGCGCAAAGTGGAATGCTGCAAACAGGACATGTGCAATGACTTCACAATCTCTGATGAAGGCAACGGTAAAGCTAGAATTTCTTCAAAATAATTATCTTTATGCAGGGTATTAAAAAGACCATGACTTTAAGGTAAGGTAAGGAAACGGTGCAATGTGTCATCAAGGTGGTCTGTAATTTCGAGACATCCAGTTCTTGGGAGTCTGAGTCGTCAGAGCATCTGAGATTTTTAGGTCTAGGTCTGAGTTTTGAAGGCTTGATTTGTCATCATATCAAAACATCTCCCAACCCGCTTGGATAACTCTCTCAAAAAGGAAACAACAATTCAAGGTCACATATTGTTTTCCAGCCAACCATGAATGACAAAATCCTACAACATTTTCCATTTTGTGATAGAAACTCCACCTTACTCATCCTTTTCTCGTTATGCAATGTAGACTTCCTTATAAATACATAGTTGCAGTTTCAAACACCCAGCACGTAATATGTTCTGATGGTTTGGATTCTGTAGAGACAACTCAACAGGCCTTTGAAAGTGGACAACAATCAATGTTTCCTCATTGTCTAAGAGCAAACGTTTTATCAACAGATCAAAATCAGGTGAAGGACCCTACAACATTGCCAACGATAAGGTCTTCCACAGGTAAGCATACTTATTCAAGCTAACTTTTTGTTCATGCAGACTTTAGTATTTAATAATTATATTTGTGACTGGTTTTATCGGTCCCAAACGAGCACAGTAGAAACAATTTGTATTATGGTACCATATTTTACTAGTTGTTCGTGGAACGTTATTTAGGATGCTTCAAAAAGGATATTACACAAGCTATAATGGAGTGCAAATTACTCTGCTAAGAAGGCTGACTTAAAAACGGACATTTACTAATTCTTATATCTTTTTTGAAATAGCCCCCTTAATAAATTCCTGACCTACCCTTCAAGGAGCTATGGGGTACTTTTAAATTGAAGGAGACCTAAAAAAATAGCTAATTTAGTTAGAAAAACACCTAAGAAGATGAAGCTGACAATAAGCAAGAATAGCTTTTACTAAGGCAGTTTTTAAAGACACAGTAGATTAAGATGGGATGCTTGCGACGTAGCTTCCTGTAAAAGATAAAACTGTTTGTTGTAGAATATGTCTTTGTAATTCTCAGGACAACCAACTTCGCCTGTTCACTGTAAATAGAATATAGAATTCCCATTTGTTTTGGTTTTGCTTCTTGTTCCACTTTCTAAAACAATCAGAAGTAGAACTTAATTGACAGCTTGTACCATTGAAGTCAAATCATTTTATTTTCCATGCCTTAATTACCACAACAGCAAAATGCCATGATTCACCAAGCAACAAGTTTTACGGCGAGGCAGAATCTTGGGAGCCAAATGACTGTACTGTTTGTGTGTGCCGTAATGGCACACCAGAGTGCCTGGCGACAGTTTGCCGTCACCCCGATTGTAAAGAACCTTTGTATATTAAGGGACAGTGTTGTCCTGTGTGCCCCTTGGTTGATCCCAGCTCTTCAGGTCACAATGAGGCAGGTAATAATACAAGTTACACAATTTTTCAACTAAATAGTTTTAATTTACTTCGTACGTATTTGGCTGGCTGGGGTAACTTCGTCGTAATGATAATTATAAGTGATTTTCAAATCTCGCTGACCAAAGGGATAGGGGAACACTTAACAATTACTGGAGTTTAATTATACGGTTTTGCAGTCAATATATATGGTGGAAATGGAAAATGCAGGGTAATGCAGGGGCTGTTAGAAATAACCAGATTAATGGTACGCGATGTTTTGTTGGTTCGTATCCCATCAAGATGAACAGACGGTACCCAGAATCTAGTCTACAGTTTCAAAACAGATTCCCCATTTCGTTTGCTTTCAAATCAAAATTGTCTCGATTTTTGGTTAGATGTTGAGCGCATTTTATTTCTATTTTCAGTGTAATTTCCTTTATCTGTTTTCTAGATCTCATCAAAGCTTTTGCAGAAAACAAGCTGGACACTGTCTTAGGTGCGCTTTTAGACCTTTTATATTGGTGTTTTTAACGTTCGATTTAATCTTGCAAATTAACTCACCTTGGAGCCCCTTCCACATTTCATTCCATGTCCTATCGCTCAAGTGACTGCTGTGTCCATGAGCAACTACAAAATTCATGAATAAGAACATGGTGAGTAGGAATCGTGTGGATATGTCAATCAGATACTGTGAAAATGGGATTAGTTATCAATTGCAATAAACTGCTTGTTTTAAAGTGAGCATCAATCATGGACAGAAGCAAGATGTGTGTCGGGATATTCGCTCAGGACAGTTTTACCTGGTGGGCCAGAGTTGGCAGTTGGACCAGTGCACAACATGCTACTGCGGCAAAAGTGGCAAGGCAGCATGTGCCGTGCAGATGTGTGAAAGAGATCCTCAGTGCAAGGATCTTCTTCGTGACAACAGTCAGTGCTGTCCGAAGTGCGGGGATGAGAACGGTAGGCAATTTATCACTTTGATTTTCTATACTGGTGTTCACTAATAACACGGATTCCACCTCAGTCCATTTATAAGTGCAAAACGTAATCATTACTTATCAAGACGGAGTGCATGCAAAAATTCAATAACTAAAAGTCTGAATTGCCATTGCACGGTAACATTTTATGTCCTATTTGAAGCATCTCACTTTTTCTTATTGTCTCTGAGGGACCGCACGATTAACTTCTCAAGTATTCTCGAGAACGTGTTAATTCTCACCAAAACGCGTGTTATTTTGTTTTGAACTGCACTTTTGTCTTGTGGGGTCAGCTAGAGAGCCTTGGCACGTTCTTCTTAACTGTATTCAAAATGTTACCAAGCTGAAATCTTTTAGTAATTTTATTGTTGCCTGTATTGCGAGAATGTTCAGCAGAAACCATCCAATTTTGTGCTTTGTACTATTAAATTTGCCCATCCATCATGACTGATGATATACAGAAGATCCACGGAAACATGCCTATTGATGCCTTTTTATGCTTATGCATGCATATTGTTTTTACAGATTCCTATTGATCTAACTTTACCACAGCAACTGGAAAAATTATGTCCTGTATTTCAAATAATGGCAACCAAGTTATTTGAAAGTTAAGGCTATAATTAAATGGTGCAAATTTTATGATTTATGCACAATCATTTAGTTTTACTTTTTATGTAGTTGTGAAATCAACCAGCAAGTGTTATGACACAGTGACGGAAAAGTATTACAGGGAGGCAGAAATGTGGCAGAGAGATGAATGTACTTCTTGTTATTGTGGAAGTGATCGCAAACCCGAATGCACGGAGACTCACTGCCCACCACTGTTCTGTAAAGTGCCTATGAAGATCAAACAGCGGTGTTGTCCTGTTTGTCCAGATACAGTTCAGCAAGGTAGGTGAAACAAATTTCCCATTGATGAAAAGAAACTGAAAGGGCTCTTATACCAGAAGTAACCACTACCACTATCTTTGATGCGATTCCAGGCAACCACTGGGAATTCGAGATCTTTTTATCAACATGTGAAGTCCCACGGGATACATGATATATAGAGAGCAATAAAACATGGTGACATGAATATATAGATATTAACCCGGATTTCCCAGATTGGACCGAACTGAAGTCTGAAATACTTGGTGTGACAGCATCACATTTCGTGATTGTGAACTGTTTACACTTCACCGTCTCTTACATATTCAGGTTCACTAGCCGGGGGAATGTACAAAGAAATAAAACAATAATAATCACAAAAAGATAAAATATATAAAATTAAATAATTAAAAGAAATTTTCTGTAAAGCATCTTAATTATGGTATGACTGGTAATAAAACTGCAAATTTGTGTTTGGTTTGAATCATTTAGAGCCAAAATATAGCGATTATATACAACGTGCCCATACATTTTTTTCTGTGTTAAGCGAGCCCATACATGAAGATGCTCTTTGTATAGCTCTCTGATGAAGCGATTAAATAAAATTCTACAGCTCAAATATCACATCTTTCAATCTAAGAATTTAGTGGAAAGCATCCATGTTTTATTCTCAGTAAGACTGTCTTTTGTTTTTTGGTGTGGAGCATGCATTTAGGAGCCAGGAAATTCACAACTCTATGAAAAGTGTCCACGATTGCTCTGTAATTGTATTTACCATTTGCATTGCTTGAATACTATCGCTATAGACCAGAAATTTGGTGTACAGTATTGCTGTGTGGCTGGCTAAAAAGCAACCATTCTTTTTTTATATATTCATAGCCGATTAATGAACAGGTTTGTAAAGCACGTCCAAGTATAAATAATCAAAACGAATTGAACCAGTTATTACACTTGTGCCTTCTACAATAGCCCTTTTCTATACAAAGTTACGGAGTTGAATTAAAAAAAAAATACAAAACAGTGACAAGGTCACCTCGATCAACAAAACAGAAACAAGATCAATGTAAATGGTCTTTAAAAAAGTTCCCCATATTGTGCCAGCTTATGGCCGAATCAGATAGTCATGAAAATTAGCCTGTCCGCTTCAATAGTCCAAAATGATGATGGTTTGTCGTCAAGTTTGTATGTAATATGTTGTACCAGATAACTAACTAAATCCCTTACGTTAACAGGTTGTATGTACGACGGGAAAAAGTTTCTGCATGGTGACTTGAAACTACTGCAGGATCAGTGCACATTGTGGTGAGTATTGGACTTACGTTACATGTTAATTATTCGCAACTGCAGCAGGTTTCTTTTCTTTCACTCCCTCCATTTTAGTCTTTGTTCTTCTTCCCACCACACAGCAGCTGGAAGTCAAACCTAAGTAAATAAGCTAAACTTTCAAGTTTAAACTACCTTAATTTTCGCGCCATTTTTTGCGAAATCAAAGACCCGAGCAAAACGTTGTCGTGAAAATTAATGACGAAATTTAAAACCCCGATATAAAACGCTTTTATTAACCTTGATAGCCCCTCCCCTTGATACGTCTTAATGTCAGTTTACATTTTCACACAACTGACATCGAGACAACATATCTCATAAATGCTGAACTGTGTAAGATAGCGTTGTGCTTTGCAAATGCAACATCTAAGTTGTGTTTTGTTGTGGTTCGGTCCATTCTGAGATTACACGTTTGTTAAATTCTCGCTTAATTTAGTTCCTTCCAACACAATTTTCGGCCAAATAGTGAACTTTGCCTTCCCTAAAGTTAAGATAAAAGTTAACAATTAGACTGAACTTAGTTATGTTAAAGATCTATGCAACCCGGGCTATGCAAACCCCTGACTCGTGGTTCTGCGTTGACATGTCCAACAACAGATTGTCGTCTTTTCTAGTTACTCCTTCATCCGGTTCAAGGTTTTGCCTCCAGCAGACGTCCTTCACTATGCCGATTGTAAAATTCTCGCTCAAGCCATTTCCAGGCTTGTTGCCCGCTTGTTGCCCTCTTGTTGCCCTCTGCAAAGGCAATTTGACAAGAAACAAACGTTTGGACATCTTTGGCACCAAACTGTCTTGCCTTAAAAGGAAACTTGGCAGCACGGTTCACCTGTCCGGACCTGTCTGAAACATTGTCCCAGAAACATTCCTGCAAGTATACTGAATACGATAGGCCATCTTAAGCACAAATACACAGTCGTACATCAAGGTTGCTTCTTCTTGCGTTGCTTGATCAACCTGTTATGTGCATTTCACAACGATGACCACCCAGTTTTTCTCTCAAGCATGAATGCATTAGGACCTGGCCTGGTGGCACAATTTCCTCAAATAGTTTTGTGGAATACGGCTGCAGTTTCTTTAATATACTTGACACGAAAAGTTGGCTTTCCCACATAACTTTGTATAGTGGATAAAGGTGGTTAAGCCATCTTTGCCGAACCTTTGCCCAGTTTTGAGTACGGCGAAGACAAAGGCCTGGTACCATTTTGACCAACGATAGCACGCCTTTGATGTTTATCATGTGTTTTGGCAATGTGGCGGCCGCGTCAATGACTACGAGTTAATAAGAATCGTTCCAGCAGAAATGTTTTCCAAGTTCCTTAAGAAAAGCCATCTTATTTTCCGATTTCTCATTGGTTTACTGTTTTAATGGATCAAGTAAGCAGCATCTAGGTGCAGTTGGATAAGCCCCCGAGTCACCGAACACCGAACAAACTTTCAGAACGGAAAATGACAAGGCGAGTGGAGCATTCTACACGCCCACAGGCAGCCCAAGCTCCCGTTGTGATCAGGATCATATTGCATATTAGTAAATTCTCAACCTCGGATAATACAATTCTAGCTTTCTCATTGGTTCACTGGATCTCGGTTACCAGCCATTATAGCTGCGTTTGACCTTATATGGAAATGAATGCGGCAAATGTCGTTCAGCATAATATTATAAAATTTTTCGCGGGAAGCCAAGTTTCGTCAACGTAAAATTGGATGAAAACAAAGCATTTTTAACCTTAAAGCAAACAGGTAAACTCTACTAAGAAGCATGAAGTTCGATGCGAAACATTTAATCGAAAATTCTTGTAAATACACAACAAAAGGGGTGAATATTAGCACGGCGTTTACGGGAAGATCCGAAACTGATCAACACAAATTTGTCCAGAAAGCGAAAACAGAGTATCAGCATAAATATGGCTAGCAATACAGTAAAGTTTTTTTTACCTGGACAAGGCTTGTCAGTTCCAGCGGGTCCAAGCTTTCAAACGAGCACAATAAATGTGGCAGACGAAGGGGCAATGTTTTTACGACGGTATATAATTCTAACAAACAACATCGGCTTCCCACAATGAAATGATCTTCGAAGATCAATCTCTTCCTCCCTTTTCATCCGTGCAGCAATTCAGTGACAGTTTGCTTTGGCCTTTTCTTCAGAGGAATTCATCGGTTCTGAGCTAATCATCTTTGTTTCAACACAATTAATTTGGAATCAGTCTTGATCGGGTTCTTAATCAACCGCGAGATCGCTAGACAGCTGTAAACAAGCTCGATTTGGCTTGTACAAGTAATGCAATGTTCAGCTTCGCCGATCTTCCCGTTAACCAATATTGTTTGTCCAGATGTTCCACGATAAAGAAAACTTTAAAGGAGATTGTGCCAGGAATATTTGCGAAGAAGCAGCTGTTTCTCTTGCTCGCCTTTCACTTATTCCATTCAACTTACAGATCAAGCAACGCACCACTGATTTTGCCGCCTTTTCATAGCATCGCTTCGTTTAGGTCAAACTGAAATGTCCGCATTATTAAAAATATATAAAAATAGACTGAACAAGTGTACTGCTTTAAAATTCCTACGACAATAACCGAGGTTGAGAATTTACTAAAACAATTATTCCATTCGCCCTTGTTGGATATGAGGTGAGTATAACCAACGAGCGCGTAGCGCGAGTTGGTTATTTATCACCTCATACCCAACGCGGGCTCATGGAATAATTGTTAAATAGCTGTCATGGCAAAAATATTAGAGTTTGTATGGGAATAATTTACAACACCTTTTAGCAAACCGAAATACTGCTAAATCTTAAATAAAATTGACTTACCTTACTTTCACTGTTTTTATTCTTGTCTGAACGCTTATTTTGCCAATCCTTGGCCATTTAGGCGAGTTAGGGAACCCAGAAAGCGATAACCCGCCTAAATGGCCAAGAATCGGCAAAATAAGTGTTCAGACAAGAATAAAAACACAGTGAAAGTAAGGTAAGGCAATTTTATTTACGATTTGGCAGTATTTCGGTTTGCTAAAAGGTGTTGTAAAATATTCCCATACAAACTCTTATATTTTTGCCATGACAGCTATTATGCAATATGATCCTGAGCTTGGGCTGCCTGTGACTCGCCCTGCTCTATTTTACAGTAAAATGTCTGTTTTGCGAAACTGTTGGTAGTCTGTCGGTCGTCTGTTGGTGGCCTGTCGGCTGACGTGCGTCAAATGCTTATTTAAGGCGATTATGAAAGGACTTGCATACTGTACATGTGACATGTGTCACAGTTTGCCATACACTGTTGTCTCACTTTTGATGTGAATCTAAACATCAACTTTCCGTACCATTATACCCAATCTGACATTCTCAGCGACTTCTTTGGTACTAACTAGCTACGGTAACATTAGATGCTCCAGGGTCTCTGCAAGGGCACTGGTTTCCAGGCTCTTGGCTTCCATCTCAGGCCAGCACAGATGACGACAGCATACTATCATTGTCCTATCAGCTCTCCATTTCATTCAGCCACACCCACCTTACAGTGAGTGCCATTCAAGCAGGTTCCTTAAAAATCCCCAGCAGTTTCAGGATCCACATGAAATAAGAAATAACCCTCTCTTTCCACCAAGGTTGCTAGAAACACATGGGAGCCAGCATGGTAGAGCCTTGGCCAGTTACTTACATCCCCAAGACTCTACCCCAGACTCCATTCCACCATTCAGATGGCTTGTTGAACATGTTATCACAATTGCCATGCATTCTGGACCAATTTTCTCATTCTGCTTGCATTTGAAGAACTATTCAAAACATCTGCTGCTCAGTAAAGCATATGTCATACATCGGTTGTGGCTCAGAGTCCTTTGATTTTAAAATTGATGCAATAGCACATTTGCTCAATGTCGTCATCTGACTACAACTACCAGAATTCATTTTTCTTTTATTGTTAAAATTTTGTAATCCCAGCTGGTTTAACTGCCCTAATTTGCACAAAAAAGACAATTGTATTTTAAGATCAACATTCTGCAAGGGAAACTCACAAGAACAGGTGACAAATAGATTTCAATTTCAAAAGGTTTCTGGAACTTAGAAGAAGCAAAATGTCAACCCTGCTATTTACTAGTTTTCATAGTAACCTGGCACATGTTGTGTTTTGCAGTAAATGTGACAATGGAGATTGGCACTGTGCCAGAAACAGCTGTTTGGATTCAGAGGGTAAGTCATTAAAATAAATCATTTTACAAATTACCAAGCTCAGTTTATGTAGAAACCAAAGGTTATGAAAGCCTTAGGCTGAAGCTTTCCCATTTAAGACTTGAGAGATGACATGGCCAAGTGGAACTTATTATATGCTCATTTCCTTCATTTGATTGGACCACTAGCTATTATTGTACTTGGTTGCCATGTGGCATTCCTCAGCCATGCCTGTAATAACCATATCATGTGCTTTACTCATTGTTTTCATTGATCCAGAAGAGCTGAATTGGGGACCAGACATAATTTACAAGTTATTAATTTATGTAAGATGTAAATGATAATGAAAAATATTGCTTCAAAATTGCTTTCTGCAATTCAGTCAATTACTTGAAGACTTTTGATTCCCCGTTTCAGTACACGAGGATAGACGGCTGAGCTAAAGATGTGGGTCCAAGATGAAACAAGATATAAGAAAGTAAACACAGGATAGCTAAACCCTAAAATGCGTGGGGTAACAGTTAAGAACCGTCAAATACCCAGCATTCAATCAACAATAAAATAAGATAATTTTACATAGTAGCTAAGATAATTTTATATTGCAGCTGATACTTTTACATTGGAGCTGATATTATGTTTATTATAGTTGTGTGGGAAACCAAACATTGTATATTAAATGCATGTTCACAAGTGCGTGTATATAGACATTTTGATACTTTTTTAGACTATCACATTGCAGCTTCAGACTAATCATAACTTCCAAAGGACCAAACAACAATTACAAATATGGTAAACAAATTACATAAAATTTACATTTTTTTTCAATACACCTACATTTGTGTATTTACACGTAATGCTACATTTATAAATTTGTTGGCCAATTATGGTCATTAGGGAACTACTTTTGTGTTTTTAATCTGATGGAGCTCAAAATTCACATGATACATGTAGCAACAATTCAAATCCAAACAAAGATATATTCTTTATTTTCGGTTTCAATGGTTTTTGGCAGGAAATGACATCATCAATTACAAACTAACAGCAAAAGTTTATTTTCAACTTCTAACAAAACTAATGGATATGTTGACACATAGTAAAATGTGACTTTGCTTGCCAGATTTCTAAAAGCAGTAACACAGTGGCAGAAAATTCAAAATTCAAATATTAATATCTTTTGAACAAATTGGGCTATTTAAATTATTTTTCTCAAGTTTGAATTTGTCTCGACACAACCGTTCAAAATCATCCATCAGTTTTGTCAGAAGTTGATACAAAAATTTTGCTGTTAGTTTAATGATGTCATTTCTCCTGCCAAAAAACGTTAAAATTGAACAAAGAAACATTTGTTTGGATTTGAATTGTCTTTCCTGTTGCAAAGTTTGGGTTTCATCAGATTTAAAACAGAAAAGTAGTTCCCTGATGATCCTTTTTGGCCTACAACTGACCCATAATTATGGTATAAGATTGACTAGGACCACTCTCAAATGTAAATTTCAACCCTTTTATTTGGTATAAAGGTGGCCAAAGAACTATGGAGTGAGCTGACTACTGGAACATTTATATACCATGCATGCTCTATTCCACCTCTACCTGGGGCTAAATTCTTTCTCCCTACGTGTGGGGGAAGGGAGGCTTAGTATAGAGGAGAGCTTACTGATCTAGGGATAACACCAAAACACATGAACAAATACAGCCGGAAAGCTTAACACATCCACACAAAAAATAATGACAACAAAATTGAGATACACTTTGCTACAGGAAATTTTTACGAGACATTTATTTTACGACTTCAGAGGTTCGCGACATTTAAATTTGGCGATTTTGCGAAAATGCTGTAACCAAACTCACTTTAGTTTCGCGATTTTACTAACATTATAAGTTTGGCTATTTCCTTGATAATGCGTTAAACATTTCTTCAACTACGATAAAATGTCTTTAGACAGGAACATCAACACTAAGACAAACAAAGGGAGGTTATTATACGCCAACAGAAATGAAATGGCTCTCTTGACGCAGTTCATGTTTTTGATAAGAATTTTTTTTTATAAGAATACTTTTTATAAGAATGTCAAGCCCAAAGAAAAGCCAAAATTTGAAAAGATCCTAAGAACATATTGGCACCTAATTCATGACTGAAGTTCGGGTAAGAACCAATTTAAAAAACTTCAGTTTCATGATTTTTTTAAATTGTGAAAATTAGTGCCCTGAAAATTTCATGTAATAAGGTAAACTTCCTGAAATAATAGTCATATTCATTTGTTGTTAGTACTTTGGTGTTTTGTACCTTAGAAAACTGTTGTTTTGTGGTTCCATTCAAGTAATTTTGTACATCAGAAAAATGATGTAAAATGCAGTGGAAAAAAAATGGGAGGTATGATTTGTAGTAAGTTAAGTTTAAAGGTCAACACTGTAGTTATTAAATAATCAGTACTATCCTTATGGCATTTTTTCTTTTGTCTTTTTATTGTATTTTGTAGTCATTAAATTGTAATAAAGCTTGTGTAAGATGACTTGTAGTTTTTGTGATAAAACTGAGGTTGCTATATTTTCAAATGCTGTATCTTCTGAATAAAAAATTAAGTAAACAAATAGTGCACAAAAGTTGAGGTTGATGGTTCTTATATCCAAGTTACATTCTCCAACCTTTCATTTGACTTGTGTAAAGGCTATTTAGTTATTGTATGTGTGACAATAACGTCAAAGGGTGCAGAGTGCTTGTCTCAGATTTATCAAATGTAGTGGCTTTAATCTCTTCTCTTTCATTGCCTTCTCTCTATATTTTAAGACAATCTTAAAATAACTGAGGATAACTTTAATTTGTGTAAACAACTGTACCTGACTTGCAGCAAACCCAACAGTTGAAAATGTGCCTTTATACAAGAGTGACAATCCAGTATGCCTAGCAGAGGAATTGCATTAAGGAAAGGTTTGGAAACTACATTCCAAGCATTTGAGTTCGAGAATAATTAGTTTTGTAATACTTGTCAAATCTTCAGCCTATCTTGTCACGTTTTATTATCTTGAATAGTTCTTGGGACCCATGAAAGACATGAGGGATCAATCTCCTGATAGCTGGCAGGCCTAGAGGAAGCCTTCCTCTCGTAATCATCAAACAAATCCTAAAAGCAGTAAACATGTGTAAGCCATGAATAAAATTGAACCACCGTAGATATATTTTTGACTAACATGATCATGTATTAATTTCCATATAAATAAAGACACAGTGAGCATTTGGTTTGAGTCAAATCTGACAGATAAAATAATAACCAGGCACTTAAAAATTATCCTGCAAAATTGCACTGAACATCACCTGATACTTAGCCGACGAGGTCGTAGGTCTAGTTGGCTAAAATCAGATGATATTCCGAAAGACTGAGCAAGATAATTGTTTCATTATTCAAAAAATTAATTATCAACGAAGCACAATTTTCAGCTAGAAAAGCTGTGGTTATCAGGCATTTGCAAAACTTCGGACGATTATGGAAAACAATCACTTCATGGTCATACGTGGGCAAAGTGACAATTTGTTGAATAATAACAAACAATATACTTCATCTTAACATAAAGTGATGCATCTTGGCAAAGCAAAGTCAATAAATCTTCATCATAGGTACACCTAAAATCTGAGGCACAGTGGAAGTATTGTAATGTAAGTAATAATATCAAACATGAGACACAGTGCTTCATCACAAGATTCAAGTGTTTTACTTTTCACTTGAATCTTGGCACACTTGCTATCAAGCATGCAGACAATAATTCCAAGCTTCTCCCTTACTGTATCTACTCTATTCTTGTTTTTACAAATTGCCTACCAATCAACACTTATTACATTTGTACTGCATTATTTTATCCAACCTTATTTTTCATATATTTTATACCATTTTTATTTGTCAAAGGCTGTGGCATGACAGCCAAAAACTCATTTCTTACATTGTTTAGCCAGACAACGTTTTTATAGATGCATTTTTAATATTTCTCATCTTGGCTGCACATCAGTCTTAAATAACTTTCTTGAGTGTTAGATATTCATGTATCTTCTCAATAGAAGCTGAAACAAGGATGTGTAAAAAAGAAAAAGAATACTCCCAGTTATGATCACTCTTTATTTTAAGGTGAATCATTACTGCGGTTTTCAATAACATGCGAACTCTGAAGTTCAAAACCTAACAAACGATTGCGTTTTTCGCTGCCGTCAATCATAATTACGCTAAAAGCTTATGAACCTTGAAAATTAGAAACAAACAAAATGATTCTTAGTCTACCAATCACAACTGACAGACATGACCTTTTGACCCTGTTGAAGTGTACCTCTGTTTCCTGAGAGGTCCGCTTGATGATTGACGGCAGCTAAAAACGTAACCGTTGGCATGAGCAGAGTTTGCGTGTTATTGAACGGCGCTATAAACACAAATTACCACATTATGTACAATGTGATAATTGAGTTTGTGCTGAGTGATGCTCACCGTAGCTCTTAAAATGACATGCTTTCCTTTCCAGTACTTTAGAATACCCAAATATTGTAGAGTGCTAATAATGTCACTTGGATGGAGTGCTGTTTCCTGGCTGATATCTGCAATCCAGAAGAAGTACTACAGTAACAGCACATAGTAAAATGTCTTGGGCTCTATATTTGCTCAATCGATTGGGTTAATATAGACCCTCATTAAACCTATTAAAGGTCAAAATTAAGTCAACGATTTTTGTAGGAGTGTAATACTGGAACAAAAATTAATGGAAATTGGCTTACCTTTAATGGAGATCCTGTCAAATCCAAAGTTCTTTAGATATTTTAGCAAAATGCTTTTCCAATAACTGCGGTAGCTAATAAGTCCTAGATCTGATAGAGGCTTTTCAGGTGACCCAACTTTTCCTTCCACTTTTGATAGAAGATAACCTGAAGATGCAACAGAATATCAATAATGATGATGCTATCATGACGACGATGATGACAGTGATGATAAACAACAACAACAACAACTTACAATCGTAATAATAATTATCATGATGATGATCCTATAAGTTTCTTTGTATTAGACCATGTTTTTGCACAAATCTCCAAGCTCCTTTTATGAAATCTTGGCTATCAGAAATACTTCAACTCTTGAATATAATTGGATGATCCAGCACACTTTTGGGCTTCCTCCTGAAATGCAGGATGATCCAGACATTTTTTGTTCAGTTGTCTCCTATTACTATTACCATTGATATGGAGCATAATTTTCATGTTGCGTCATGGTGGCCATATTGGTGTTCCAAAACAAAGAAATGGTGGCCATGTTGGAGTATCAAACCAAACCATTTGAAAATTTCCATTTGTAGCAACCAAATATAAATAAAAAATTATCTTGACTTACTGAAGTCAATCAGCATTTTGCCATATCCCTGCTTCATGTACACTGGCAAGGTAAGTATACATGAGACATTGTAATTCAAAAAGGACTTCTTTTCCTTTAAGTGGAAAAAATACAAAAACAGCAAATCATGAGATACAGGTGTCATCTTGTACACAGTTCAATAACTAAACTAACTATAAATTTCATTGCACGTTGGCAACACAGCATTGTGAAATTATGAAGGGAAAAATAGGTATGGACTTTCTTTGCCATGTGTATGCACCCTCGACTATGAATTAGCCAGCTTGCATGTTGTTCTAAAATTATTTTAAAACAATTCTTTTCAACAAGGAGTAGTTCCACAAATAAGCATTAGGGAGCTAAAGCAATTACGATGGTGACACCTGGTTAAAAATGAATTTAAATAATTTTACTTGCAGATCTTGATGTATTCAGTGCATCTATTGCTTTCAAACATAGTGCTAGCAGAAAATATAAGGACAGTGTTATATTTAGCTACTGTGGTTGACGTTCTCCAAAACTCTCAGAACTTGGTTACTGGTATTTCACATTTTTGCTTTATAGAGAACAGCAAAGAAATGAACAAAGATTTAAAATGCATATGCAGAGCTATTGTTCTGCTCATTCAATAAAACCTTTCCTCTTCCTTTCTTACACATTTCCCCTAAATAAAATTAATTCTGCATTTTCTCGTACATGAAAGTGTTCTTTATTGCTTATGTTCTGTTTTTGGGCTATGCGACTAATTAGTGTCAAATATGGATGACAGAGAATACTAATTGATAAAAATTAATCACAGAAAATTTGTAATTCTTACTAATCCTTAATTAACTTCATCATGAGGCAAAGTTTTACAAAAGAAAAACAATAACTTACAACAAAAAATGCAGTAGTACAAAAGTACTTTACAAGGAGTAATTATATTAAAAATATAGTGTCCCACCTTTGAAAAGTACCCAATCATGTGACAGCCCGTAGAATCGGCTACTGTCATAACATAGAACAGGAATGGTTCCACATCATAGTACAGAGTCTTGTGATCAAGAAATAACTTGGCCAATAAACACAAGTTTTGGCAGTAGACCTAACCACCAGAGAACAAAGGCTTGAGTACCAAATCATGTTTAATTATCAGGGTTAGAAGAAGCAATCATATTTACAGCTAATATAAAACATTTTCATAAAACATCACCACTTTCATGACTTCAGATATAATTTGTGGTGACTGACCTTGTGGTTTTTCCCATCTACTTCAAATATAGAGAGGCCATTCTTTCGGTATATTTCATCTCCTGGTGGATATCTACTGTTGCATTTAGCCTATTGAAACAAATACTACACTTTAGATGACACTCACTTGCTGTACATTTTGTACATTCATTTGATACAAAGTTATACAGTTGCATTATATACAGGACTGTAGTAATATAGGTGATAATTCAGCCAGGTTTTATTTTATTAAAAATGGTCACCAATAAAAGTTTGAGCAAAGGGTGGGAAAACTAGGGTGGCGAAACTTAATTAACTCAAAATGGCCACCATTATTTAATGACATCAGCCTTGGGGGAACCCCCAACATGCCACTAGTTGATGACATCCACTTAGGGGGATACCCCCTCTCACGGTGGAGGGTATACAAAGCTGCCATGCATTGCATTTGCACTCACTTCTGCATTGATATTCGCTATCAATGGCTGTCTGTGACTTATGAAAAAGAGGGAAAAGAGAACATTTCGTCACTTCGAGCGATGGTGTGGAGTATGTGAAGTGTACCAATCACTCCTGTGACTATGTCTGTTCAGTGGAGGACTCATGAGAGAGCACAGCTCAATGTTTTCCCTAAATCTGCTTGAGAATGTTTTCTGCAACCATGGTCACTGCTTGCAAGTTTCTTCTCAGAATGAATATGTTATTATGCAGGTTCTAAAAAACTATAACCTCAATAACCTGCACGAGCAAGGCAGGGAGTTCCACTGACCACAAATTACTGGATGTACTTACTGATAAAAAGATTAAATATTTGTCACTTACATGACCACTTTAGCAACTGACAACCTTCAACATTTTTGCTGCCAGAGAATCATTAATACCTTCAAGTACCTGAAGTCCACTACTGTGACATCATCAGAGAGGGGGGTTTCCCCCTGAGTTGATGTCATCAAATAATGGTGGCCATTTTGATTTAAGTTTTGCCACCTTGTTTTACTACCCCACCTAGACAAAGTTGGCTCTTGTGGTCTTGGAATAAGAAATTTTACAAAATGTCTTCTTCCAGGAGTAGGGGAGTCAATAGTTAAAGTACAAGCAGCTATTCAGGTTATCTTATAGTTGCAGCCTCTGAGAGTGCATGTCCAACATCATGAGATGAAAACAAATTTGCAGAACCCTTAACCTTAAACCTAGCTGTTATGTTTACACAATAAATCCCCCTACATTACTGCATGGAGGGCAGGACAAAATCCAATAAGGGAGAAATTGGACATAATTATGAAATTCATGTTTTCCATGATTAGGTTCATAATTGACATCACCATCAAGTGGACAGAAGACCAGTGGGACATTACAAATTCAATATACTTACCACATGCCTTCTCAGAACTGTTTGACTCTTCACATATTTGAGGCAGAATTCACAGATGTATATTTTACATAGTCTCTGGAATTCCTCAGGATAGGGCGAAGAGTACCAAGTATCTATCTCAAATGAACCAAACACAATAGAACGGCTTCCAGATCTACCATTTAACAGCAGCAGTTCCTAAAAACACAGAAATTACTGTAAGTATAATGCATGCATACAACACAACATGTACAATAAACTATGAACAAACCCTCTTTTTTAAGTCCTTCAAGCTGAAGTGGAAGCCACTATTTTCCCTTTATGCTCATTGGACTAAGAAAATAGAGGAGATGCTGACAGTCTACAAGTACAATGATGATCTAGACAAGTTAGATGGGATGCTAGTCCACCGCAGGGTTACCCCCAGCAGTAAATTTGTTGGTAACCATTTATACACCTGGGTGAAGAGAGGTGTGCGAGAGTAAAGAATCTTGCCCAATAACACAACGCAGTGCCCCAGCCAGGACTCGAAACCAGACCATCCGAACCAGAGTCCAGCGCACTAACCATTAGGCCACCACGTCTCTCGCGCACCTCCCCCAGACACTAACTATAATTTGAGGTAATTTCCCAGTCATGAGCCTGGTTCATATTTCCTCTCTCCTTGCTAAATCTTTTGAGAACCTCTTAGACAACTCCTTGGCCAGACTTCAAATCATACACCTTTTGTTGTTCACTTGCCAGGAACAATTTGAGAATAAAAGAAATAAATGCTAACAAGAATGGGCTGTAACTGGCCTTATAAGGGACTTACAAAGATAAATAATAATAATAAAAGCGGGAAACGACCAGTGAACCCCTAATTTAAGCGGTTGGAACAAAGAAGCCTGACAAAATTCAGGGCTTCAACGGGATTCGAAGTGTGACCTCCGCAATACCAGTGTGCGCAATGCTCAATAAAGTGGTCTTGCTCCCAATGAGTGGCTTCATAGATCAGTTGGTAGAGCATTGCATCGGTATCGCAGAGGTCATAGGTTCCAATCCTGTTAAAGACCAAGAGCAACTTTATAGAGCACCTCTCTAGCTTCTTGAGTTCTCTTCAAATGTCCCAAGGGCACCATAACTCAATTGTACACAGCTACATTGTAATTCCCAAGCAGGGACATCCAAAACAAAGAAAAGGAAAGGTTGATTGGATAAAATCGCTTTGTTTGGCAAATGACCCATTTGTTGCAAAAGGCCTATTCAATCATGAAAAATCTGGAAGAAAGGAGGTGCAAGATGGTGAAGGGGAAGGGGAGACAATGGAAGCTTTATTTTGCTTTTACTAACTTTGCTACACCTTTGTCTCTTGTTATAGTTACCTCTTCATTAGCCTCTATAGATTTTTTCAAAGCCTCTTTAAACAATTCAAAATCCTCTTCTGTCGCGACTTCTTTCAGAGCCTCTTCATCTAGCTGCTCAATAGCTGCAGTACTACCTTTAACTGATTCACATGGCTGACTTGGAGTGTTATTAAAACATCTACTTGAAGGCCTGCTGATCTTTCTATCATTGGTCTTCTGTAGACCGTGCTCCTCAGGTGTAATTTCCTTGCTTGTTACAGCTGCACGAATCTTTTCTGGCATAAAGGACAGCTGAACCTGCAAACACACAGCAGCTAATTAAATTAATAATTTATGGCTTAGTGATTTTAAAGGTATCAATTTTTCCAAAGAGGGTCACACTGAAAGCTTTCAAGGGTCACACTGAAAGCTTTTGCAATGTTCAAAGCTGTTGTCAAGAAACCTGTTGCGCTTTTAACAAGGAAGCGGGACGACTCAAACAAATTTTGCACTCTCTGATTGGCTAGCTTGTCAAAAAAGTTTGTTGGGTGTCCACACTAAGGTGCGTCATGCTGTAATTATAACAAATGCAATTACAACCAAAAAGAACTAATAATTTATTTATAAGGAAAAATCAAACATGTTAGACACTAGGTCACCTTCAGGGTAAGAAGATGGCCAAGTGTGGCCTATTGTCACGAATGTTGGTTTTTACTTCTAAACAACTAATAATTTATTTACCAGGAAAAAACCAAACGTTTTAGACACTATGTCATCTTCAGGGTAAGGAGATGGCCTAGTGCGACCTATTGTCGAAAACATTTAGTTTTTACTTCTAAACTACCAGACAGAGTGGTTGAGGCGCAGTGGCCTAATGGTTAGCGCGCTGGTCTCTGGATCGGACGGTTCGGGTTCGAGTCCTGGCCGGGCCACTGCGTTGTGTTCTTGGGCAAGACACTTTACTCTCACAGTGCCTCTCTTCACCCAGGTGTATAAATGGGTACCGGCGAATTTACTGCTGGGGGGTAACCCTGCGATGGACTAGCATCCCATCCAGGGGGGAGTAGAAATACTCTCTGTCGCTTCATGCTACAGCAAGCGGGATAAGCTCCGGCCTGATGGGCCACTAGGCCCGACTGCAGACTTACCTACCAGACAGAGTACATTTTTTATCCTTGTAAATATCAGCAATAAATTAAAACTATTACAAGTAATATAATTTCTTTTAGCCGCTTTTGGTTAAGTAAAGCTGTATTACACTGTATATACATCCTTTGATACAAGCATGCCTAACAACCAATAGTGTGTTTGGTGTGATATAATCTACATGTACATAAAGTCCACACTTGTAATCAACTGACTTTGTTTCTTAATGTCTTCTTTGGTAGCTCATCCCTACTGGGTGTAATGCTTGATTTAACCTTTGTTTGCTTGGGAGACTCTGCCAGCTCCTTTTCTCTTTCCTTTGCCTTTTCCTGTTGGCAATAAAAAGTATGACAAGAATTTCCTTAAATCAGAGCTCATTGCGTTTCAATGCTTTTGCAAAGCATTTTGTCATGCATAAAGAAAAACAAATAATACTGGGGCTACATCTCTATAATTATCTACGCAAAGCCAGATGCATTTGAACATGCAACTTTTTTTCTACCGATTGGCCTTCCGTCCATACATCAAAAACAGAAATTTTTAAAACTCTTTCCAGAGTGGAGAAAATTGAAAATAGCAGCGGAGTGCGTTAGCATGCACCGCAAAAACAGGATCGTATACTTCAGAATAAAGGATTTTCTTTTCCTCACATTTCAGATACAGTAAAAACCCGTCTAAAAGAACAAGTGGATTACGAACCTCCAGGCTGAAATTGGTAAAAAGAACACCATATACATACATGTAAGTACCAATTCAGCCTGATAAATTCAACTGGTTCTTATATATCATATCATATCATGGTTCCGCACTTAGACTCATTTTGACGCTAACGCAAAAGAGAACTTTGAACTTGGAAATGGCCTATTAATGACCAGTCCCCTGATTTGAGAGGATGGAGTCAATTAATAAAGCTGTGTCAGTTGTGCAATAGAGCGTATAATTTCAGACATAATTTAAGAACATGTTAAGAACAGCTTGAAGCTGATTTACCCAATATATAAGAACGCCATCAGCCTGAAACTGAAAAACATAGATTCTTTTATTTACTGTATAGAGGACTAAAAACAGCCACCTTTAGAGTAACCACACGAGTTTAAGAGTTTATCTGTTAAGGTTTCCAGACTTGACTTCATTACGCACCTTGCACTCTTGTGGTGTCATGTTATGATACTTTGGACAACCAGAAATAGTATGATGCATTTCAAATCTGCCTGTCATATGACCTTGCCCATCACAGCCCAAAGTGGGGCATTTCTTCATTCTCTTTGCATGCTGTCTTTCCTTAGCATCAGTCTTGGTAATGTGTGATGTTGATGGAGAACTTTCTGATTCATATTCAGTTTGAGACATTTCTACTGTTGATTGGAGCTTCCTTGGCCTGCCTCGTTTTTTCTTACCAACACAAATCGCTGTGTTGGCTAATTGCGTGGTCCTATCAGCAGAATTGTTCACTGATGCTGGTGCACAGTCAGGACATACTGTGGAGCCTCCTTGCATTTCAACTTGTTGAGAAACACATGATGAATGGAATCCTTTATCGCAGCTTTCACATATCTCAAGCTACCAAAAATAAAGAGGCATGTGGCAGAGTTAGTACTACATCATACCAACACGCAGGGATTTCAAAATGTTTTGGAGTAGGTGTCATCGACTGGAAGAGTAGACGGCTGTTATAAGTGAGGTTTTTGGTCACAGGCTGATTGCTATGACCAGAGTAGCCAGCAGCATAATAGTGAAGTAGCTGGTGGAACTCCGGCAGCCGTCGGCTTGTTTTGAAACCCCTGCACACGATGGAAAAATAACTAGACAAGTTTATTGTTCAAACAGCAGGAGAAAAAAGCAATCACACAATCTACACCATAAGCCATCTATTTAAGAAACCGGGGAAAAGAAGCCTGAAAAAAGTGATTGCTTCCTGAAGCCCTGATTCCTTTAGAGGCACATTGGTTCACAAGTACCAGTATCATGTCATTACTTGGAAGATTAGCTGTAAACAATTCAGAAGCTGAACTGAAAGTCTACCTTGATAAAATTATAATGAATAAAATAATGATGCCATGTGACTGACATGAATTCATAGCAGATTAATATTGATGGCAATTCTTTAATACTTAATCCTCCGGTTTCTGTCAACAGCTCATGATATACTGTCAGAGGGCATTATTGAAACATACATACTATGTGGTTCAATAAAATGTAACTTTAATTAACCAAACCAAAATAATAAAGATTTTAGTCCTCTTCCAATAATTATTTTTATTATAAAAGGAGATTCACTTACATGCCTGTTAGGAAAAAAAACATTTACCCTTGTTGGAAATTCTTTATAATATATCAGGGTTTCACTATGGAGCTTTACTCTCACAGTGCCTCTCTTCACCCAGGTGTATAAATGGGTACCGGCGAATTTGCTGTTGGGGGGTAACCCTGTGATGGACTAGCATCCCATCCAGGGGGGAGTATAGAAATACTCTCTGTCGCTTCATGCTACAGAAACTGGGATAAGCTCTGGTCTGATGGGCCACTAGGCCTGAATGCAGACTTTACCTACCTTACCACTATGGAGCTAATGTGTGATAAAGGACTTGTTAAGTTCCCAAAATAAAATAATTTTAATTTACAATAATTATTGATATTTGATTGACATCGATCCAGTGATGGTGTGACGGTGTGTTTGATTCAAAATAATGGCATGGAAAAATGTAGTAAGAGCTTACCTCACTATCAGCGGTATTGCAGATATAGCACGTTTTACATTCTTTGCACTGCCAACAGGAACTGTTTAACCTGGGGCAGGTGGTACTGGAAAGTTTCCAACATGATCTGTGTCCTAACAAAAACTAGTGAAAATTAATTATACTGCAATACGAGTAGAAGGATACCCAGTTACAAACTCCAGAACAGCATATCCAGTACCCAGTGCGGGGGGGGGGGGGGGGGGGGGGGAAGAGGGGACTTGCGTTATACATGACTGGAGGATCCAACAGGGCTTCAAAATAAACAAGACTGAAATTTTAGACCCAAAACATACTTGGCATCAAAATTTCCTACCCAAAATAATACACGACTTATAAATACTGTACAAGACAAATTACATTGCATTGTCTTCTTAATATTCGCAGTTTTTCTGTAACTTAAACATTGCTGAAAATTCAAATTAATATTTTTCAAAATTCACCGGGGGGAGGGGGGGGGAGGGGTTACTACCCTAAATTTACCTAAAAAATATGTGACAGATCTTTTGACCCCAAAAAATACAGAGTGTGTAAATTTTCAACCCAAAAGGTACGTCAGACCCCCCAGTCACATATACTGCGAGTACCCCCTGGGATCTTGTAGTGCCACAATGATAAAATACAGGTACAATGAGCCTTACATGTGGTTGTATGAAAACTTTGTTAACTTTATAAAATTTACACATTGAATTTTGAACATTCCTCTAAAACTTATAGTGAAACTCCAGCGGCCCTTTCAAAGCGGAGCCCCACACGGTAACCATAGGAGAAGGATGATCGTGCATGCATAGAAATAGGAGAACCATGCATTCAAGTTTTCGTGGTTGACATGGCCAGTTGCATGGATTGTGGGCGCAGGCGCCCTACGACGCAATGACAACGACGAAGTCACACAAAATGGTGGTCATTGGGGTAGCCATGCCTTGTCATTACCTTGTCAGCCTTATCAGCTTACATCTTTGGTATTGGACATCCATGTTATGGTCAATTGGCAGCTGTCAAATCGAGGTATCCGCTGACCAGTATCACATGACCAGAGAGCGGGCTCAGATTTAGAACGTGTTTTTTGAAGTTGACCACTGACCAAGCATTGGTTTTTTCGTTGATCGCTGGCTCAGATCCTATTTTTTGTTCTTCTGGCAGCATTTTTTTAAATTTTTTATGGTCATTCTCAGCGGAAATTCTGCAATTGGAGTTGACGTTTTTAATTATTCTTATTTATTTTAGAGAAATTATTAAGAACCAGCAAAAATACAGAGCTCCGCTTTCAGGCTTGAAAAAACTATATATTATGGGATAATGCAATAAAACAATGATTCTCATTTCACTGGCAGATCAATGTGAACCGTGAGCCCCTATCAACAATATTTATCAGAACAAATTCAATGAATGTTTTCAGGTAGATTCTTGGCAAGGCACTGCCTAGCATAAAGAACTGCCTAACCTAAAACCTGTTGTAATTACGTAAGTCTAATACAGTTTTTCAAGTATTTCTGGGAAGAGAAGATTCTGTAACGCTTTCCACTGACCCCACAATACCTGATGAGAGTAATGGTCCTGTGTGATCTTAAAGGCCATTTCCAGTCTGTACTACACAGTCTCAAGATTTGTTTACATTTGTTTTGATTTCGTTGATACGTTACACTTCGGTAACTGCGTACATGACGTTTTTGAGTCTGCCATTACGGGTCGTTTCGTTTGGGAGTTCACGATGCGCTAAAATGTCAATTTGGAATATCATCGAGGTTCGTCTACTCTTTATCATTGTTTTGCAAGGATATCGGAAGTTACTAAGGGGCAAGTTTTTACCCGTAATTTTCATTTTGGCTTGTTTACATTCTATCGTGTAAGACTTGATAAACATTGCAGGCGGAGATTGCGAAGTACGGACTAGAGATGGCCTTTAACTTTAGGAGCTATGTCACGGTTTGTAAACTATACAATTTCATCCATTTAACTGAAATTGTTTTAAAAATTAGCTTTGAAATCTTTGAATAACTCAAATAATTTTTAACGCGTCTTCTACGCATAACGTCAGTGATATTCCAAAGATACAACAATTATTACTGTAACTTAACAGGAGCTTGTTTTCCAGCCTTTGTTTTGATCTATCGATTTTAAAAGTTTAAATCACAAAAAGTTGGGTCTTTCGATTGTTAACCATGAACTTTCATGAATTACTTTTCACAACTTGAGGAAAACAATGGCTTGACAATACCAATTAAGAAGCACTGTTTCTTCACCCCAGTATACTGCGTCTGCCTTGCCATGGCGGTCGGTCTCGTTTATCTAAGACAAGGGTGAACTTTCCGCAGTGGAAATTGATGGAGGTTGAGCTTTCCGTCGTCAAATTGCAGCACAACTGTGCGGTAAAGACGGGGTTTTGCCGCGTGCTTATGGTACTAAATAGTTCTGAGCAGTACTACTCCTTTAACAAAGTTAAATTAATTTTAATAATTATTGTTTTAAGTGTTCATTTCATTTGATGCTGCTTAGCTACTGCCTTGACAGAAACTTTTTATAATCAAGGACTCTTTGCAAGGCCAAATGGAATTTTCAAGGACCCTTTCTGAGTGAACCTTTTACATTTTTATTGAAAGCACTACTTCAAAATGGAAATTTCAAGTAGTTCTGTGTTATTGTGGAAAAAATTTTAGTTTTAATTTGCCAATCAAGTGAGTTAGAACTGTGAATCATAAGAAATTGTTTCAAACAATTAACATACATACAGACTATAGTTTATCCAAATGTCTATAAATGAGTGCTGGAGGCAGGCATCGGAGGGGAGGGGGATTAAAGTAATTATAGTGTACTCAACAAAATTACTTTATTCTTATTGGATGAGAGCAGTACAATTAAATGCAAATTGTACTCTGCAGAGTACATGTACCTATTATGTTTCTATAGTAACTGTGTGTAAACAAGGGCAAGCGCAGCAAATTTGAAGGGGAGAGAAAATGGCCACCAGTCATTTTGCTTTCCCTAATGAGGAGGAGCTTCAAAAACCTATAGAAACAGCAACCAACGAAAATACAAAGAAAAGCACACAAACCTGGATAAATGTGTGTCGAAGCTGGGCTGAAGAGCGCAAATCAAACCCTGAGCTTGAAGAATATTTGGCAGAAGAACTCGACAAATTTCTACAGCTATTTTATCCAGAGGTAAGAAACAAATGCTGCCTTTACATACAGACTATAGTTTATCCAAATGTCTATAAATGAGTGCTGGAGGCAGGCATCGGAGGGGAGGGGGATTAAAGTAATTATAGTGTACTCAACAAAATTACTTTATTCTGATTGGATGAGAGCAGTACAATTAAATGCAAATTGTACTCTGCAGAGTACCTATTATGTTTCTATAGTAACTGTGTGTAAACAAGGGCAAGCGCAGCAAATTTGAAGGGGAGAGAAAATGGCCACCAGTCGTTTTGCTTTCCCTAATGAGGAGGAGCTTCAAAAACTTATAGAAACAGCAACCAACGAAAATGCAAAGAAAAGCACACAAACCTGGATAAATGTGTGTCGAAGCTGGGCTGAAGAGCGCAAATCAAACCCTGAGCTTAATTTTGTTGAATGTACAACAACTATAAAAAATCACGACCTTCAAGTGTATAATTTGTGATTCAGGTACTTGTGATGCTCAGGTGAGGACGTGTTTCTCGGCTCTCCTGTAAAACCGAAGTTCAACAACACATTTTATGGCCGAGAGTGGTAAAATTACAAAATGTAAGACCAGAGTAAGTGGTAGCACAAGTTCTGAAAACGATATTCGCTCTCCAGAAGGAAAAAAGATTTGTGATACTTTATTTTCAGACTTTGGCACAAATTATATATTCTCAGAAGCGAACGAGCAAGTGTTGCAAACAACCGTTAAGGGTGAGAAGATAGCGTCTCAATTGCAACAGGATAGCGGGTGTTGAAACCGGATTGCAAAAGATAGAATGTCTTTGCGAGAAGATAAGCAATTTAGAAAAGGTAGTGAGCAAAACCCAAGCTGAGCTGAACGTACTTCACGAGAAAGCTGGTGTGACTGACAAGAAGGTGGGAGAGGTCGAGAAAGGAATAGAGTTTGCTAATGCCGAAATAGAAGAGCGAAAAAAGAAAGAAGAAGAAATTGTTGCAGAAATGAAAGAGCTGAAGGATGGAATTTTATATCAAGAGCCGTATAGCAGAAGGGAGAATCTTCGCTTCTTTGGAATTCCTGAAGATGGAAATGGCGACGAGAACACAAGGGAATTGTTATACAAGTTTTTTTAGGGATGAACTAAACATCGATAACCCAGATTCTATTGATTTTCAAAGGGTGCATAGACTTGGAAGGAAAAAACCAGGGCAACCAAGACCAATAATCGCTCGGTTAAGATTTCCAGACCGAGAAATGGTGTTTAAAAGTGTCCGAGAGTTGGGTGAAGAAACCGACGTGAAGGTATATTCTGATTATCCAGACGAGATTTGCGAACGAAGAAGAAAGCAATGGCCAAGAATGAAAAAAGCGAGAGAAGAGGAGAAAACAGCGTATTTTAGCAAGGCAGAACCAGATAGATTGTATATAGATGGTGACCTGGTCATTTTTTGATTTTTGGATTATCAGGCATTTTGTTGTTAAGCTTAAGTTGTGTTGTCTTTGGTAAGGAGAGCCGGCAGAAATTTACATAAGAATTGTTGTGACCTTTATTCCCAAGGCAGCATGTTGGATATTATTTATCTGCTGCCCTTTTATGTTCTTTGTTTAATGTTGTCGTACAGGCTTAAGTGTGTATTGTCAATTAGTGTCTTTGTTTTGTTTTCAGGTGTTATTCAATATTACAAATCTACGCACACTTCGATAAGTTTTTGGATGGTTACGAGGTTGTTTTTTTTCACAAAAGATAATGCCGATTTTAAATTAATATCTCTGAATGTTCAAGGGATTCGTTCTGCAACGAAGAGGAAAGCCCTTCTTCTTTTGGGATGTAGTAGGTGACCTCCTTGTGGATAGTCTTAACTGTTCATATGATTATGGTGAACTGTCGAACTTGCAAAAACAAGCTATCATAACTCTTTTGGAAAAGAACGATAAGGACAAGAGAAAAATTAGCAATTGGAGGCCAATATTACTGATCAATGTTGATGCCAAAATAGGATCCAAGGCGATTGCTTTAAGATTACAAATTATTTTGCCTAGTATTATTCATTAGGATCAGAGTGCTTATGTCAAAGGAAGAACTGTATTTGATGCGATACGCACAATTGATGATGTATTGGAGTACACTGAAAGATATAAAATTGACGGTCGCATGGTCGCTGTTGATTTCCAGAAAGCCTTCGACTCGGTGAATAGGAACTTTTTGTATGAGACACTTTCCACCTTTGGCTTTGGTCCTTCCTTTATTCAGTGAGTTCGTACTTTTTATCAGAATATTTCAAGTTGTGTTGTTAATAATGGATTTGCTACTGGTCATTTTCTGATTCAAAGAGGCGTTAGGCAGGGTGATCAACTCTCGCCATACCTTTTTATTATAGTTTTGGAAGTTTTAGCCACAAGAATACGTGGGGATCCAAGTATTCGAGGTGTTAATGTAGATGGCAATGATATCAAATTGCAAATATTTGCAGATGATTTAACAGGATTTGTAAGAAATGAGCAATCATTTAATAGATTTTTTTGATACAATTGAAGAATTTGATAAATGTTCAGGCCTCCGCATTAACTATGATAAAACAGAGATATTTTTTCTTGGGAATCAACTTCCAAAACATGTGAATGATGGAACTGAAATAAGGAAGGCTAAAGTTATTCTGGGTGTGCACAAGCTTAATTTCAATGAAATTATGCACTATATCAAAGAAAAGCTCAAGTTGTGGAGGTGGAGAAACCTCACTGTTATCGGCAGAATTCAAATTGTTAAAACCTTTGTAATTCCAATAATTATGTTTTGTGCTGGCTTAATTAGTTTAGACAAAGAAGTGATCAAAGAAGCCAATAGCATTATATATGATTTCATATGGAAAGGCAAAGACAAAGTGAAACGGTCCTCCCTAATTAACAACGTTGAATATGGTGGTCTTAAAGCCCCTCACCTAGAATCAATTATTAAAACACAAAGAATAATGTGCTGTAAATGATCACTTAACTGCTTGGAAACGTTTTTATTGCACTATCTCAAGCCGATTGGGGGCAAGTTCATTCTTTGCTGTGATTTTGACCTGAAAAAACTTCCAATCACTCTTCCTAAGTACTATAAAGAGTGTTTCGAATGTTTTGTAGAGGAATGACAGTCCTTCGCATGAGGATATATCTGGAACAGTTATATGGAACAATGAGTTTATTTGTATTCGCGGCAAGTCCATTTACAATAAATATCTGGTTAGTAAAGGAATAATTAGAATTGGTGATTTAATATCAGAAGAAAATCGATTTATTATTACCGGTAATTTGAATGAATTTGATCTTTCTCCTCTGGACGTTTTTGGAATTATTGCTGCGATTTCTTGTAAATGGCGAGAGATTCTTAAAACAAATAGCATTGAAGATCTGTCCTTCAAGACGAAATTTACTTGAGATTGCTTGATATTCAAACTCCAATAAGTAAAGTTATTTCTAAGGGTGTCTATGCGGATCTTAAATCTAAAGTCTCAACAATACCAACAGCCCAACAAAGATACACAGATTTGTTTAGTGAATATTCTCTGGAAAGAAATTTACAGCTTGCCCTTCAAGGTTGCTTTGGATACAAAGTTGCGAGAATTTCAATATAAAATTCTCCATAGATTTTTAACTACAAATATCCTTTTAAAGAAAATGGACAAGGTGGGCTCCTTAGAATGTTCTTTTTGTGGAACTGTAGACGAATCCTTTGAACATCTCTTTGTGTCTTGTCCTATCATCACAATGTTTTGGAATTATTTGATTTGCTGGTGTAGAGGTATAAATATCAAAATTGATTCACTCTGCGCTTTAGATAAAATTACTTACATTCAGATTCAAAACCTTTACACTTAAAACGTAAAACCGAACTCCTCAACATCTTGGTTACAAAGCAATGTCTATTTTTGGGTTACATCAGTTTTAAGGATCTCTTAAAACACACAAGTATAAACTTTGATCAGTACATAACTTACCGTAATAATCCGTCCTTCTCTGTTCTTTTATTAAAAATCGATTCAGTTTATGATATTGAAAGCATAATTGCAAGTTTAAATAATAAGTTAAGTAAACACATGTTAAAATGGGGCAAGTATACTGAGAGACAACAACAGGTTTAAGTGCTAGTATCGATTTGCGCAAGAAATTTATAATTTGTTGCTACTAATAATTTGTTATAACATCCTTTTTATGTTAGTTACTATTATCATTAATATTATTATTGTTTTTGTTCTGTTCGTAGCTTTATGGTGGGTGTAAAGTATTATAATATAATACCTTACACCCATTATTTTATAGAAAAATCAATAAAATACAAAAAAAATGAATTGTACACAAGGTCGTGCAAAACATTGCAGGCCATTTATGATGAATCCACTTTTCAGTTTGATTATTCTTACCAACAACTTTACAACTTGAACATTCTAGGAGCCCCAGTTCATCCTCAAAGCCATGACAAATAACACAACCTTGTTGGTTATCTTCTGAAATGCTTCTTGTATTGAGCCTGATGGATCTTCTTTTTGCTGTTAATATTAAAAAAGTTGTTTTGGGATATTACAATAATAACCAACGCAAGAAGAATAATTTATTGTGTGGCTTAGCTAATAAACATTTGAACTGAAAATCGAAGACAGTATTAGTCATAAATTTGAAGAGGCTGAAGAAGGCAAATAATGCAAAGAAAATGTGTGCAGAGACAGCACATGACATACACTGTCGCTCAATAGTGTGTTGGAGTCTGCAATGGATCACTGTGGGTCAGTGTGTTGTGTTTTGGGTGAGAAACTTAATTTTTACAGGGCCTCTAGACAGCTTTCCTGGGAAATTTGGAAATGGCTACCAGTAATCTGCTAGCAAAATAATTTTTAATTTACTTAATAAGAGATACGGGTACAGTATTTTCTCAAGTAGATGCCCACAGCTTTTATTTAAAACTCAGTCTTGTCGGCCCAGTGTTTATTTGAACCTGGCGTTTATCCAGGACCAGAGTATATTTGGTCCATTGACAAAACTTGGATTGGACCGGATTGACAAAACCTGCATCAGATTGAATCAGTGCAGACCAGACGGAATCCAACTAACAAAATCTGGATTGGATTCCAAAAATGTGGATTGCCATAAGTTCCCACAAAGTGACACCCCATCATCCACAATTGTGTTCATTGTCTATATTGACTCATTTTGGAATGTGCTTGCTCAATGTAATGTTTACACCATCCATGTAAACAGGCCAATGTATATTCGAACTATAATCTAGATTTTTGTTTGATAAAAATAATACTGCAAATTGTCCCACAGACGTAATTTTCAGACTGAAGCTTTTTCGTCCAAAATATCCATTTTCGTTTTCAACTACCATGATTGAACATGGCAATGCCAAAAAATTTACTTTCTTTTTATAGCTTTTGTTACCCAAAATGTAATACAATACTTGCCTTTTATCATTTCTCTTGTAAAGTTAAAAGGAAGGTGAGAGATGATCTTCGCAGTGAATATCCAATTTAAGCAATTGGAATGAAGAAGCCTGAAAAAAATTTAGGGCTTCAATGCTGAAGCCGCCGCCTGAATTGCAATCTGATCCAATCCGGTCTGATCCGATCACGAGCTGATCCAATCCGATCCAGTCCGATCCGATCCAACGCGATCCAGTCAGATCTGATCCGATCCAATCTGATCCGGTCCAATCTGATCCGATCCAATCCAAATAACTTTTGTTAACGGCCGTATTTTTGTATTATTTTTGAAAGCCTCACTTTTTAGATCTTTTACATAAAATTTAATGATTTTAAGGCAAAATTTAACTGAAATGTTCACCAGAACAAAGCCAAAATACCAACTACATGTAGTTTGTTGAATATGCAACTGTTAAAATAAGAGTACTAGTGTGTTTGCTTGTGAAACTAAATGATTACACCTATTTTTCGACGAGATTCAGGTGTAATACCAAATTGAGATAAACACCAGGGCTGGGTTGTTCAAAGCTAGGTTAAGATAACCCAGGGTTAGTGCAAAATTGGAATTCACATATGAAAGTTATGAAAGAAAAAGTAACCCGGGTTAAAATTAAACCCCAGGTTAGTGCTAATTGGTCTTCGAACAACTGGACCCAGACCTCTAATGCTGGGACCTTGATCAAATGTCGGGAGAATTTATTTAAAACTTGACATGGCAGTTCCAGCATTTATTTGAAACTGACATTTATTCAGGGTCCGGCGTTTAATCAAGAAAATACAGTAAACTTCAACGAATTGCTATCCCAACTGGAATTAATATCAATTTTGGACAAAACTATTTAACCCATTGACTCCTGGAGATTTTTGAAAAAAACATGTTTTTTAGACATTTTGAACATTTTCTAGTCAGTTATAGTCTAAATATGCTTCAAATTTCTCCAAAATGCATTTGCAGAATGAAGGCATGCCAGGTTTTTCATTTAACAACATTTTAGCTTGGGCATGCGCACAAATCAAAAGTTCGAGATAGTTTTTGGACGAGAAAGTGACCCACGTCTTTGTTTTTATTTTACGCTTTTCCTTTCTCCTTTCCTCATATCTTTTCTATGCTTTTGTTGGCCTTTTACTGGGCTTGCTTTTGGTTCAAGAATTGCCATGAAAGCATCATTGAGACGGGAAATACTCAACATGGAGTAGCCAAGGGTAAGTGAGGGAAATTTTCCTCCTAGTCTTAGGCGGAAAATTCTAAGCATTTTCCTGTACATTTCAAGCTCCATCGGCCCAATCAATATCATCTGGGTATCATTGGAAAGCTCTTTTCCTTCTGTAGAACTGGGATAAATGGGATTCCTATTTTGGTCAAAGCTGATGACGTCAGAAGTGGAACAAAGGTCAAGGTCCGTCATGGCCGGTTACGGCCGGTTTAGGAATCAATGGGTTAAGGACACAATTCACTAAAATTCAATAAATTAATTATTACTAATTTTATACATAATGTGATATATTTAAGAGTGATAATTTTGTTTTCAATTATCTATTGTCATATTTACCTTTTTTCACTTTCTGATTTCTGATCCGTGAATAACTTGGTCTTTTACTTGGTGAAGGACTTCTTGTTGCATCGCTATTGCTGTCTGAGATTTCCACTACATCAACTTCAAAATCTGAATCATCTGATAAATCATTGGTCACTCGTAATCCCTACACAACAGAAAACAAACAGTGACTTATAAGTTAACCACCTACAGAAAGAAATGTAAGAGCTTGCCTGTTTTGGTAACTTGGTTTTTGTATAAAATCTTGTAGTTCTGGTAAAAATAGAGAGAATGCAACACAAAAACAATTCAAAAAGTGGATGTATAGAATATGTCAAGGAGCAATTTGATGTATGTTTCGTGAAATAGGCACGCATATTCAATCAACAGGGATTCAGTATGTTTTAAGCATGCAGTGTTTTAAGGCCACAATTATCTTTTATAAGTGATATCTGAATTCATGGTTTCAAGGATAATGTTAGAATTTTTCTCAGTAAAACAATGTTCATTTAATTGCCTTTGCTAAATACTGCAATAATTTGCTAAATAATAATAAACAGAATTTGATTTTTCAGTTTCTATAGCTCAGTATTTTTATTCTTAGTTATTGTGGGCAGTTGATAAATATTGTTGTAAGGTCTCTCTGTAAACTTTGGTACACCAATATTCGAGTACCACTGGAGCATGACAACTACATTAATTAATCATGGATGATTCATAATTTACCTTAGTTCCAGACCCATACCCCTACTCGGCCATGATGTATAATTAAGCAATAGACCACAAGTTACTATGGTCTATAGGCTTATAAACCATGTGGGATGTTGGTAGAACACGAGAAGCATTTGTAAATCACAAGCTGCAGGCGAGTGATTTACAAATTCTTTTAGTGTTCTACCAACATCCCAAGCAGTTTATCAGCCTTTAAACAATGGTAGTAACTTGTGGCCTATTGCTTTTATACAATAATTCAGAAAATGTGTGATTTTTCCATGAGTTTACTGGCACAATAAACCATAGCTGATTGACCAATCATAGCACATGCATTGATTTGGTTATCATATAATGATTAATAAATCATATTTACAGTATAAAGTGTGTAGGGATACCCACAGGTAGCCCACACTCGATATATGAGCAGCTCTTACGTTGATCCTTGCATTGTTATGTGACTCGAGCGATTTGCATTTTATAAGGATTTGTATGGGGAAAGCAATAAAGAAGAAAAAACGAAAAATTAACTGTTGAATTACAGTACAAACCACTCACCTGAACTCCTGCATTGTTTTCTTTGTGTGCTGTATGGTTTTTTAACTGATTTGGAGCGATTTAGTGTAGTTTTACTTCCAACGGTTTCTTCTCTAAATATACCTATCCAAGGTGGGGCACTCAAGCTCGAACTGCAACCAAACCACTGAAGGAAAACGGCCATAAATTCCTTCCAAATGCTCCGATCGCCTCAAAACTTCATGTGGCCCTCGGGAGATAGTCAACAAACACATCCGAGGACTGTGCACAGACTTAATGACTCAAGGTGCTTTTTGTGAAGCTCAACGCAAGAGATTGTGGATATCGGGGAGAAATAATTCCATTCCTGTGCCGATGGTCCTCGAAAGGCACAGATGTGTTTGGCAACTATCTCCCGGGGGTCACATGGAGTTTTGAGGTGATCAGAACATTTGGAAGGAATTTATGGCCGCTTTCCTTCAGTGGATTTGGTCGTACTTAGAGCCCGAGTGCCCCATCTTGGAAAGGTATATATAGAGAAGAACCGTTGAGAACTAAAACTGCACTAAATCACTCCAAATCAGTTAAAAAACCACATAGCACACAAAGAAAGAAGCACAGGAGTTCAGGTGAGCGGGTTTTACTGTAATTCAACGGTTAATTTTTCATCTTTTCGGCTTTACATCTTTCCCCATACAAATCCTTATAAATATGCAAATCGCTCAAGTCATTCATGCTCATGCATGTCCAAATTGCAGAGCCAGATTTAGACCATGACATCATCACAGATTATGAGCTCAGTGCTGGTGCAATAAAATTCTTAGACAGATCATTTACATGTGTTGTTGCTTTTAATTGTTTTGCTTCGTGCTTGTATGAGAATAGTATAAAATGTAATAACCAGGAAACAAATATTCCAGCTGAACTGCACTTGGAAAAACCTTTTAAAAGTTAATTATACAGATATTAGATAGAGAACAGACATCTCTAAATTGAAAGCATGTTTTAACAAAACAGACCTTGACCTTATGATTCACACCAAGCATTGTATATTGCATTTGGGATGACTCGGCTTCAGTGCAAGGAAACAACGGGAAATGTTACTGGTCCATCTTTTGAAGCCACAGGAAAAGTGTGAGTCTCGCATAAGCCTCAGATTATTTGTTTTTCGATTGTGTCACTTTGGCAAGGCTTTAACTGAAGCTATAATTTTTAAACCGAAAAATTGCCTGTGATTTCAATGTTCCAAACACTTTTCTTGTTTGGAATAATATATTCCAGATATGAAAATCGCACTTGTCAAACTTGGTGAGCGATTTGTGGTTTGCACTTGCCAAAGAGTTTTCACACTCACCTGCTAATTCACAACCGTGGCAGTGTGGACTATTTTTTGGTGATGTGTACCGTCAGGATACACTGGCATTTTTTCATGTTTCACAAGAGCTGGGAAAACTACTGAATTCATGAAATCAGCACTGACCGCTGTCTAAATTTTCACATCTAAGCCAGCATAAGACCTGAACATTACATTTTGTGGTGAAAAGTCTGAAAAATTACAAGCATGCACTGTCCTTTTGTGAAGTAAATTTCTGTGACATGTGAATATGGAATTTTAATCACCATGATGCATTATTTCTACAATCGAATGTCTCTGCAGTGTGCATAGGGCTCCCCTTAACCCTCATTATTTATTTGCATCATGCTCAACAAAATAAGAAAAAAGGAGCTGCTCAGTCTTTGGCAATAAGGACAAAATTAAGCAATGGATGCAAATAATCAGCTCCTCCCCCACAGACCACAGAGCTGCCAACCTAAAAAAATTGAAATCCGAAATCCGAGAGACCACCATTTTTGCACCAAGATACTTCTTAGTATTCAAAACAGAATTAAACATAGAGCTCTGCCAATTCATCTACAAAAATGTATCACATAATTATTTCAAATTTCCTTCCAAAATCTGCCCGAGTTAGAGTAAAACTCGTATTTCAAGCATTCTTCTTTGTATCTGGGAAATTGATGACACATACAGGAGACTGGGAGAATAATTATGTATCCCAGATAATCCAAGAGTTGGTATAAACGAGACCAGTGGTTGCAACTTAGGACCATTCATAAACCTAACAGAGGCTAACTTGTTTTGATTAAAATATTTATTACCAGTAGTTACTTTAAAAATAACTAAAACTTGCAACTTTAATTACAAAATAAATCCTTAGCACAAATACTGGTAAAAGAATATGGTTTACAACATTTTATTTCAAGCTAATTTGATTCAGGTCATATATAAATTAAACAGAGGGTGTTATATGCAGGTTGCAGGTTTCATGTCAGCATGGAAGGGATTTGACAGCTTTAGTTTTGCTGATGAAAAATTACAGCTCTCCACGAGCACCAATGGCTTTGACTCACCATGGACTTCACTGACAGTGAGTGAACCGGCCTTAATAAAATGAATTGAAACCCAACTCAGGTTTGGTCCCAAGTGTAGATATGAAAACTCCTCAAAGCCAAAAATCAGCTATGATTCATTTCCAATTGCGAACAATTGTTTCAAGTTCTGTTTGAGTTATTTCAATTAGGTTTTATAGCTGGTGTTACAACATTCATCACAAAAGCAACTTGTTATATTTATAAGATAATTGTAATATACGCAAGGGTAACTAATTATTATCAAGATGGTTAATTATTGGGGCTTCAACAGAAAGAGCTGTTAAATTATCATGACCTTGACTCTACATACCAAACACCATAAGGAATTAATTTATTAAGTCCATGTACTCACAGTGCTCGAAATTAGCAGTTGCCTGGATGCTCAAGACAACTAAAGCTTCGTTTGGGCAACCAATTTTTATGAAAAATAAAGGGCTTGTTTCCCAAGATTGTCTGGCATTTTTCATAAGGACAACCTAGACTTTTTTTCTAATTTGAGCAATGATTATTCAATCAAATTTCTGTCGACCAAGAACATCACTTATCAAATTGAATTGCTGACATTCTTGGGGGGGGGGGGGCGGGGGAAGCAGACGAAACTTCAAATAAATGTATCAGGTGTTCTTTTTTCTTCCTCCCAGCGCAAAAAATAAGAACACCTGATGGTAGTTATCTTTCTCCATATCAATAAAGCCTTAGAAAAACAGTTCACTCACTGTTCATTTTAGTCTATGCTAAACTTCAAGTACACTTGAGGAAATTACAAAAGCCAGTCTAATTTTAAAACAAAAAGAAAGCGGTAAATTCGTTTCACGCTAAATGGATGAACTTCTGACCTGCAGATTACATCCTCCAAAGCAGCAACTGTCAGCGCACTACTAGGAGTAAAAACAATAGGCCATTCCGAAATTGCACAGGGAACTGGGGCGAGATACAACTTGTAAGCAATCAATAAATTGACACCACCACACAAAAAAACACATTGAAATTGGTCATCTGACCAAGTTTGAAGTTTTTAGGTTGAAAAGAGACCAAGTTTCGGACTTTGAAACATGGTTTAAAATCCACACAAACATCTGTAATTTTGACATAGCGTCCCCCTAAACCATACAAACCCTTAAAATTTTTATCACATAATTTTGTGACAACTGTAAAATGCCGTCATGGAACTACTATTTGAAAGAAGCTGAGAATAAAATCACTATGATTGCCCATGTTTAAGAGTATCGCGGAAATCATGAGCCATGTTTCACAGTCCACAGCTTGGTCTCTTTTCAACCTAAAAACTTCAAACTTGGTAAGATGACCAATTTCAACGTCATATTTTGTGTGGTGGTGTCAAATTAGCGATTGATTAACTGTTGAAAACTCGCCCCAGTTCCCTGCGCAATTTCGGAATGGACTGTATTTGGCTATAAAGATGTCAATAAAAACTACATACAACACACAAGTTTGACTTTAAAAGAATTTTGCAGCTTAATTGAATGTCAGTCACCTAAGAAAGACTTGACGTTATTAAATCCACGTTCCTTGGCCAAATGGATCATGATTCCTGTGCATCGGCGACCTCTTTTCTTCATGCAAAAGCTGCAATTACAGATTCCTCGGCACGGAGGGCAGTGCCATTCGGGGTCCATCAGAGCCTTCTTGGCGTCCTCTCCATACCGATTTCTCAGGCAAGGTCCGCAAAATTGTCCCCGCACTCCAAAACAGCTCGGGCTCCGACATGCTGTCTTCAGATCATCGGTCTTCTGACGACATTGGTGACATGTTGTACCGTTCTGTGCATCATAATTCTTGTCGGCTACCCGCTCTGCTACCAGGATCAAGTCTTCTTCGGTGATTTCAACGGGTAACTTGGGCGGGAGGTTTGGAGCACGTCGTTTTCTTTTCGGGGAGCCGTCTGAATCTTCGCTGCCGGATGAACTTTGCACACTGCGTTTGCGCGAGGGCCAATTCCATAACTTGATTACCAGGGCATTCGGCGAAACAACATTTTCTTCCACTTCTCCTTGGTCTACATCTTCGTTTTGTGACTCGCATTTCCTGACGAAAGATCTACACTTTCGTTTCGGAAGGTGTCTTTTTGGTATCAAAATTTCTGATCGTCTTCGCTCGCTGCTTCGCTTCACATGATTTCTGCTCGAGGGCTTCGGAGACAATTTCAGAGACGAAGGCAGGAGATCTTTAGGAAACAGACTGGTAATCATAGCTTGGTTTTCTGCAATGCTAATACGTCGCTGCTTCTCGTATTCACTTTCTTCAAATATAGGAGGCATATTTAAATTAAAATTAAAACAGAACCCCGACTACACACTGACAACAACTTAACGAAGCAACGCTTCTTTTCCGTGTGAAAGTGGCGCCAAAACTGATCATGTGGTTCAAGCCTTCCGAGTCCACGGGCTCCACAGTCAGCGGTTGGTCGCTAAGATAGGCCCTTCAAATATGGTTTCTTAAGTGTACCCACATACTAAAATGTCACACACTTGGGCCTGGACACAAATTATATGGACCCTATGCATAAATGGCTGCCAATTTAAAATTCTTTACAAACCTTGTTTTTGAGCTAGTTAGTCAAAACTAATTTTTTTCACTAAAACAAAGTTAGTGAGGCTAAAAAAGAATTTTAAATTAGCAGCCATTTATGCATAGGGTCTATATATCTCAGGGCATATCTAATCAATAGAAATCAATCATAGGAAATCTAATCGATTGATCTATAGTAATAGCAAACTTTTTTAACATGTTGATGAAAATCGAAAAACGTGCGCCAAACATTAAAGGCCATCTCGAATAAAAAGGTGAAAGTTGCCCCTTAGGGGGATGTCAAAACTTTCTCTCATGCTTACCTTCTAATCGACTTTGACCTTTCTATGCAGTCTAATGTTAGCTACTTTTTCTAATTTTCTTCCTTCATTGACATGCAATATAATCAGCTGAATATTCCAGCCCAGCAGTCTTGTGGCACTCTACTCTGTGCACTGTTCTGTAATCAGTGTAATCCAGTGTGGTCAGCGGTGTTGTTAATGGGATGTAAATTGCATTTACGTGGGCTGCTGTTTATTAGCTCAAGTGAGTTGGGATTCATTCTAGCGAGGAACAACCTTGTCTTGACAAAAGTGAATCTAAATGATTGTCATCTACTTTTTTGAAATCAATAGCTAATTACAAACATAGGCACGCAATGCGTGCGAGAGTTATTTTTTCCGTTTTGATATGGACGTATTGGGAATTTTTTTTGGTCAGCAAAACTAGCCCGTCCAAAACGAACGCTCAATGACCAATTTAGTGTTGGGCCTTTTGCTGACGGCGTGTGCATTTTAAGTAAATGAGCACAACGCAAAATATGTTTGACTAACGAATTCATTCACGACGAAACTTTCCTGTCGACCATGAATAATATATCTGTAAAAACTGCAGTAATCAGAAATTGTTTGATAAAAATGGAATGACATGCGCAGTAAAGTGATTGAGGGATTCCATACAGTAAAGCGATTTGAGGGATTCCATACCACAAATCTTTAGAAAATATCAATCCTTTTAAACTCTCTTCTTTAACACTACTCATTACTACACGACATTACAATGTTGTGAAGACATACCCACCTACCGCTTGTTGTGACTAAATGCCAATTCTAATTACAGCTGTTACCGATCACACGCGCCCTCCAATGATGTTTTTTTTTCTGAAAAATGAGTTTCGATGGACGTCAATCATCTGTTTCCATGACAGTAGTAGGTTTCATTCAAGCCGTGGAGTGACATTCGGCTTTCCGGCAGCTGTTTTTCACCCTTTGGAAAGAGAAACAGCACTCAAGTCCTGAATATTGTCGGTGAAATTGCAAAAAAGAAAAATGACCATGCGTAACGCACGAATTTCATGAAACGAGTCGATATTCAGGTAATTTGTTGTCGACACAGTCGTGTTATATAGCTGCAATAAGCAAGATAGATACTTTCATTCTTCGAATGAACCACTTCGAAAATATTTGGTTTCCATAAGTATTTGGCATGATGCTTTGGCGAGAGCAGTCGCTTTTTAGCGGCCGGCTTTTTGTTTTGTCACAATATTACGCTCTAGCTTGAAAGAAATTTTGTATTTATTCATATTTGCTTGCTCTGTGGAATTCGAGTTATGGCCTATTGCTTAAATGTTCAGAGACGCTGTTTTGAAATACTCATCAAATCAGGGAAATAGTTCACAAAAGGTTAGAATATTGTCGTCTTGTTGTTGTGTTTGGCGATAAAAGAGCAAATCGAAACTGGTACATGCAATTATTCAAGACATAAACACGGATGATTGACGTCCAGCAAAACTTAATTTTCAAACAAGAAAAAAATTGTTTGAGGGCGCGTGTGATTGGTAACCGCTGTAACAAAGCTATTTCTACCTGAAAATGAAAAACTCAGAGACTCAAAGGACAGTGCAGAATGCAACACCAAACGTGATTCTTGACAGCGGTAACACGATACTTTTGTTTATTTGTAATATGATACTTCTACTATGTCCTGAAGCACATCTCTGATCATGTCTGATCTCTCAGCTCTACTGATTTCAAACAACTCATCTCCGAGAAATAGGATGCTGCGTACATCCGCAACTTTAAATTTAACCAAAATTAAAGCTATCGTTACTTCAGTCAGAAACATTTTAAAATTCAACATGGCTCTTATTCACAACTAACCGCAACCAAAAAACAATCCCTCAACCCAAAGCCGCCAAAACAGACTGCTCGCAGCATGTAAAATTTCACATCCTCGTACCTTCTTCACCACCCTGAAAATTTCCGAACAGTTTTCCGCTTAAAACCCACACACAATGTTGTACACCAGAGCTACATAAACACCGAGTGCTGGAAATAGAGACATCATGCCAACACCGCCCAATAAGGCCAAGTTTATACGAAAATAAAGATGGCCGTCCCTTGAATCCGAAACAAATACTGATACAAAATTAAACGATACATACAAGCGGCAATTTCATTGGTTATTGATCGACAGTATCCTAATTCTGATTGGTGTGAAATACATCGCTCGTCCACCCATCCATCCACTGAATAGCAACATACGTCGTTACGCCGACTAAGAATTATTTTTTTTGAAAAAAATAACTCAAAAATCAATCAAAATCAATAATCTCCCTCCCGTTCGGACGCCTGCCACGCAGGCTAATTTATATCAATTTTTTAGTATCGAGGCCTTCGTCAGAGCGGCAAAGCCGTGGAGAGATTGGTGAGGAGTCGAGTTGAAATCCCGCCTGCCCTAATGGCTGGGTTTTTTGGAATTATGCATTCACCCGGTTATCGCAAATATTCAATGCAAGTTGTTATAAACTTCGCGGAAAATTTCAGTTCTGGCCTTTCCAGAGCTAACATTTTGAGAGCTAAACATATCGTGAATGTAGTAACGAGCCAAAACAAAACGCACGGACAAAACATATGCAAATTACTAAGGTGTCAAATTCTACTAACAGCTACAGGAAACTGTCAGGAACCGTGGGAAACCGAGCAAACCTGCAAAGTCCTATGACCTCTACACATTGTGGTTAACTTAAAACGCCTCCAAATAGTGCTATCACAAATAAATAGAAAGCAAAAAAAGGGTCGGAAGACCGAATTAATGTCACGAACGTAGGATTAGTAATTAGTTTGCAGTTTTGAGGTTTGTTCGCTCTACACAAACCTGCCAATAAACACATTACACCTCGCTCTCTGATTGGCTTATTTAATTAGTTTGCTGAAGGCGATAAAAGTAGGCGGCTAGCAAAACCCATAAGCAATGAGGCAGGTGGGAAATTTCCAATCGCGCGGCGAAGCCGCTTGACCTCGTGGGCTTTGCCCGGGAATGCTGAGTGAGTAGCTCGCACCCTCAAATCCTGCCGGCTACACAGGCTAAGAAAGGGTGGGATTTACAATTTCAAAGTCTAACTAACAGTCACAAATAACAAGTGAATTTTTACCAAAGTTCAAGCTAGCACTCTTTATAGGTAGAGAGATGTCTGGGTTTAGGACAATGGTAAATTGTGTACCGCTGAAAAGGGGCCCATCAGCCTTGAATGAGACATGAATAGAGATATTTAAAAGACTAACCATACAAAATGCATGATATAATTGTACTAGACATTATTGCAACATGTGTACATGAAAGGTTAATATTGTGACCATTGATTTCAGAGACAAGAAAGACATAAGAACTGAACATAACATTCTATTGCATTACATGCCACCATTGTACACTATTGTGTTACATGAGATATTAAGTACTAGTTGCAATCTTGCGATTGACCATAAATAGTAACGACCTGCCATATTAACTTTAGTCAAACAAAATGAACACATAAAAACACCTAAAATTTCAATTACTTGTCTCTTAGGCTCGATTTCCGCCGCTCTCTCGAGTCCGGTCTTCGTTCCTCCCCGAGAAGAGACGGCTGGACGCGTGAGCGGCCATCCATGTCTGTGACGTATTTGAAAAACAAATAATTAATGCATTCTCAGATGTCACCGGATGTGAATTAGGACTCGGAAAGCAAGCCTAAATGTACACACGCGCCAATACCAGCAACTTGTTCTTGCTCTTATTTCGATGTTGCCATCGAAAAGTCAAAGCGCTTTGAAAAGCTCCGAGAAGATACAAAAACTATTCATCGCCAGTCGAAGGAAAAGTTTGAAACGAATAATAGAAAAGCGTGGCGTGCCTTCTCGCCCAGTGTTGTCGCGTCAACAAAATCTCTTCGCCATGCAGCAGATCAAGGAAGAGTGAAGGCCGCAAAAAGCCTTTCTTCGGTTATCGATTCAAACAACGTGATAGCTAAATTGTTCTTTTAATATTTCAAGCAATTGTTACTAGGTACGAGTCGGGGAGGAAAAGTGTGGAATTGCCAAAAACGATCACCATGGGCTACGGTCTAAAACCAACCACAAATACTAAAAGTATCAAACAGAAATCTCATCTTGTTATATTTCTCTGTGGATCCTTCATTTTCTCGACTTTAAAGCGCTTCAAAATACGATCACACGCCAAACCAAATCACTCCTTCGCATCCGTCATTCTGAAAATCTGCTTTGAAGAAATAATTTATGCAGCCTTCGCAGCCTGCTCGATTTGAGCAGGCGACCTCCTGATTGGCGGAAATCAACAATGGCATTCTCACGCGTCCAGCCGTGAGTTCGGGGAGGAGCGCGGGCTCCGGTTCCAGAACAGCGGCTGGTAATCGAGCCTACTTGTCTCTGTGCTCGGTATTTTTTGGGTCAAGAGATCTGCAGGGGCGTACCTGCCTTTAAGCAAATAAGCACTGGCTTACAAGTGATTCGGACGGTATGATATATATTTTTCAAAAAGTATTACGACGGAATCTGTTAAGACTTCGAGTATTTATTGGACAAAGTTATGTACCAAAATGATTTACACCTTATTGCAAGCTTTTGTGTTACTACATCAAATATATCATCAAGAGAAATCTTTTCTAACAACACCAAACATCGAAAACAAATTTCGAAGTTCCACTGAATTCCACTGATTCGCTTAAAAGATGTGAGATTTTTCCTAAAGCTTGCGAGCTTTGAAATTCATTTTCTTACTCTTTGATAAGAAATTGTTGCACCGAAATTATTTACACCTTATTGCAAACTTTTGAGTTACTGCTTCGAATATCTTATCAAAAGAATTCATTTTCTCGGGCTCTGATAAGAAATTATTGTCCGTGTTATCACAAATAATTACTTACATTTGTACCTTTTATTAAGGGTAATATGATTTAAATTATTCCGGTACTCGATTTTTGTCCAACTTAATATTACTCAACTTCCTGATGGATTCCGTCTTAAAAGGATTCGCAAAACTCGTCTGTTCGCCTCACCAGAACTTGTTGAAAGGCGTGTTAACAAGAGCATTACTCGACCAAAACTCGGAACTAAATGACAGGCTTCTGTCACAAGAGAATCGCTTCTCATCCAAGGTGAAAACAGAGCGACTCGCAGAACTCGCCCTGATGCATACTTACAGAGAGATACCCATTGATGTAGAAGCCGTGATTCGCCAAAAAGAACAGACGGCTAGCTTTCGAATTTCTTTGAGTTCCAGTAAGATTTCAGATATGTTTGCAACTAATATGTTGCTAGTCAGGTCATTTACGTTGTTGTTGTTGACCACAACCACAACTGGCTGCATTTTGTTAAATATTCCATTATTTCTTGTTCAATATGGAATCCTGCCATTCAGATTACATCTCAGAGTACTTGAATTTTCAGAATTTTCCGGGAGGGCATGTCCCCGGACCCCCTAGCATTTTGCGCCCTGGGCTAACGCCCCCATATTGTATCTCCCCTCAATATGCTCCACCAAGGCTTACAAACAAAATATGCCTAGGAACGCAGGAATTCATGGCGATTTGTATTTTTGGGATCCAGTTCGGGTTTTGTCAGTCGGGTTTACATATCGATTGACCACCCTGGAGTAACATTAATTTTGTGTGCACAGTCTGCTTTGTGCTATCTTCCAGCTTTTATTGCTTCCTGTGACTAGGTTTAAGCTTTTAAAAATACGTCTCACTCTTTTGACTATCGATAATCCGATCACAAATCTTGTGATTCTCGGTATTATTATTTTAACTAATCGATTGATTGGCATCGAATAATATCGATTTATCGATGATGTGTTTTCGATCGATTTCTAACGTAACGTCTCGAGTTTGTTGAGGAATTGATTAATTGGAGTCAAAACCGGGACACTAAACAAGAAATTACAGGCATAGTACTAAAATAACTCCTTACCTTGCGCTTCGGCATGATGATTTGAGAAGCGCGAAAAATGTGCGTAAAATAAAGCTCTATTACATATAGCACCTCATTCACTTTGCCGAGGTCATCAACGCCATCTTGAATGAGTCCTGGGGTTCAATAAGTCATGTAGTACTTCATGTTACTTCCTTTCAAATGCCTTGAGGATGTGGCTCCTCGCAAATAAAATTTGAAATCCTTCTTTTCAAATTTTGACGTCGCGAAAAAGCGGTGAAAACTTTCAAAAATGAAATGTTGCAAAAGATCATGAAATTGTTTTGGTTTTTGTGCATAATGTATCCTTTGACTCCCTTGGAAACCACTCTGTGACTATTACACTACATGCCCTGTTGTAAGTGGAGAAAACCCGCTTTCTCCCATTGCAGATTGTCCTCTCTCCGCTCTTTTATCAATACATGAATACAATACATGAAGTATTTTGACGTGTGTTGGGCTCGATGTTTTATTACAGAAAACTGATTATCGTGAGTTCATCATTAATAAGCTAAAGGCGAAGGGAAAAACTTAGAAAACAGAAACTCATGATGGAGGCCTGCAGTCTTGAAGAAAACGACCTGAAAGGAATGGAAGTTTGTAACTTTCGTGGCACAGAGATTGCACTCCCGTTAGAATTAATTGAACAGGTAAGCTTAGTATACAGTGTTTAATTTACTTGATGAGACAGGAATATTCTTTTACTCAGAAAAGTACATCACACATGAAGCACCAAGCGGTGGGCCATTCCATTTCATATCCACCCCGTTAATTTACGTTTAGACGAAGAAAGTCGAATTGAAAGTTAACCCATAAAAAAGACATTAATAAAGTGCCGACAAGATACTCTCCTCAGAAGAAACATGATTTTTCTTAACCCCTGCAGAAAACAGCCAACTTTTCACCTAACCCTTTCAGAAATATTCAAAACATCAAAGATTGCCAACGGGACTACCACTCAGAAATTGTTTTCAAAGTCCCTTGAGGAAATCTCATCTACAGGGGTGGGGATGGGGGTTATAAAATGGAATGGCCCAGTTCATGTTGAAGGATTGCTCAGTTATGGATTGAGTCTTAATGGGCTCTTAGCACTCACAAGTCTGTTCTGTGCAGGGTTTTCTATTAAAAGTTAATCAGCCACTAATTAAAAGTCATTTGATAAATATTTCCAATAATAACAAGACAGCCGGAAATACCTTGCATGCCTGCACAAGATATGACACTTGACCTTATGATTCACGTGCTAGTATCGTATATCGGATGGCGCGCTTCAATATAACACAACACTGGTAAATAACATTACAAGGCCCAGGTACCTTATTGCATGAAATTTTTGCGACACTTCAATTGTGTGAATTTTGTGTGTCATGAACATACATGTAAGATGGCACCAAAAATATACCTGATTCAAGCTCCCTACTCACCACACCTCTTATTAAAATAATGACCTTCAAAAAAACCATGACTCATTATTATGAGTATCGGACAAAGTGAAAGTGTATTTTTCCAATGGATTCAAAATGAAAAAATGCATAGCCACATGTAAACATTATGCACGGTAAAGGTATATTATATATTGTTCTATTGAGAAGTGATCACTGACCAGTAAGCTCAGTTGGTAGAGCATCAGACTATTGTGCAGGAGGTCATGGGTTCAATTCTGAGACCAGACCAACACTCAGGGTCTTGAATAACTGAGGGGACAGTGCTGCCTTTATAATAAAATCTTCAAATGGTTTAGCCTGCAAAGCAGGTGGTTTTTGTGCGGAGAATACTTCGAAAACAGCGATTGCGAAAGACCGGATGACCGCCTGCCTGTAAACTTGTTTCTGAAGACACCACCTCCAATCAGCTATCTGTCAGCAAACTGTCAAAGGTCGGTTTTCACGCTCTCTCAAGCATGAATTCAAAACAAACATCAACTCGCGTAACGTCAGTGGTATAATTATAAATTAAAAATCAGACCGTTTTATCCTGGGTTTATCCGATCGTGTTTTCAAACCCATGTGGCAGAAAAGTAAGAAATGTTCGTGCGGTGAAACACCAAGTGCGATCAAGAAATGAAGCCACCGACAAGGCTGCAAATGTCACGATTTTAAAACCTGGTAGGATTTTTCTCAGATTTATCAAGCGAATAACCCCCCCCCCCCCTCCGGAATAAACAGTGAAGAGTTTGAAACTCACCTTTTTCCCGTACACATTTCTGCATTGTGAGACTCGTCCACAACCACTGCTGCTAGGCTTTGATGCAGTTTGCTATTGTTGTCTTTTAGGACGTCAAGAAATTTCTTAATGTGAGTAACTGTTCGGCAGTGATGATTCAACTGCGGTGGTGTCACTGCGATTTCGAAAATGTTACCCCTGGTTAGCTCCTCGGCAGTGCATTTCACTGAACGCAATTTCATAATCTGATCGATCAGGCTTTTCAACAGCGAAATGACTAAAACGCTGGTTGTCACAATTCTTTCCCGCTCGATTCAACCACTTGCGTCTTGCACACCAGAACACAGTAAATATCATACTCTTTCCAAAACCAGTCGGAAGAATCGCTAGAACATCCTTCCCATTCATTGCTAATAGCTGTTCTTCTTTGAGGATGATCCTTCAATTAATTTCTTTCAATTCATTGGTGCTATCAAGAAAGCTATAAAGTGCAGCTTCGATACAAATATAGTTCACAGGTCCATGTTTCAAGAAAGAGTCAGAAATGGTATCCGATGATAACAGATTGATTGACAAATTTCAGTTACAACCAATCAGAATTTTCCATCCCCCTGTGGACGGACAATTCATTTGACCCTAGTTTACCGGCAGGTGGTTATTTGTAACCTCTGCCCCTCCCCCTCCCCCTTTTTTTGCTCTCCCCAGTGTTTGCGCGCTCAAAATTTTGTGATCGCTTTTTTCGAAGCATTCCGCCCACAAAAAAACCGCCTGCTCTGCAGGCTACAAATGGTTAGACTTCCTAGTCTTCTCAGATAAGGACGATAAACTGTCTCGGGACTTGTGTGGGATGTTAAACAACCCAAACACTGTTTGAAAAGAGAAGGGGAAGTGGTACCTGGTGTGGTCGACTGTTACTAAATCAGTTCTGGGGGCACCTGTGAATCCTACTGTTCTTCAAATTTGTTAACTGCATGGCTGCTGTTGGCACCCATAAATGTAGTCTGGAAAGTCCCCCACAAATTGTTGTAAAGTGCTTTGAGACTTAGCTTAGCGAATAAGTTTAATATAAATGCTATTATTATTATTATTATTAATACTATTATTATTATTATTATTATTGTTATTGTTATTGTTATTATTATTATTACATCAGAAATTGGAACAAACACCAAATAGTTCCCTCCATGGATCTAATGTTGCATTAACTTGCCTCCAAGGGATTTCACTCTTGATAACTCCTGTGGACTAAAAATGGCCTATATTTAAAAATAATGCACTTTTAGGATTATGATTTATGATTATGATTATTAGGATTATGATCATCATCATTGTCACCATTTATTACCATTTTAGGAAGAAATATTCTACAGAGTTGTAAACATGGAAACCTGGGCAAATATCCTGAGTCCTACTGATAGGATGCATCTGGAGGTACACTGTGTTGCCACAATGAAATGATATGTAATTTGATCTTATTTATAAGTGAGGAAAGCATATTGCCCAAATGAATAGTTAAAGTTCAAAATACTATCTAATACCTTGGAAATTAGTTCTGATCATGTATTAATTTTAACAACTTGATGAATGATGGTAAATTAAATTAAGCTTGGTAAGTGACCTAGCTGATCAACAAGAGTTTTCCGTAGCTCAGTTGGTTGGAGTGCCTGGCTGGTATCTGAGAGGTCAAGCAATCAAATCCTGTCCTGCACTCAATTTTTTTGGTTGTCCCTGCTCATGTCATAATTGACTATTTCATCTTTATCGTTTATTCAGCAAATTGTCACTTTGCCTTTAATCGACCTTTTTCGCTTGGGCATGTTTGTTTTCCCAATACAGACCATGTGACATTCCCTAGAGAATTGTTCTTTTGTCCAACCAAAAATTATTAATAATTAATATTTCTATATACAGGCAAATATTTGAAAATTTGAAAGCAAGAATTCTCAAGAGTGCTGTATCATCACGTGGTCTATAATGGGGCAACAAACCTCCCAAGTGAAAAAGGTCTATTGTGGTTAGGATAACCTTGTTATCTGTCACCCATATATAACAGATTCAGTACTTACTGTATTTTCCAGTATATGCAGATTCGTGAGTTATCTTGTATGGTGCTGTGTAGCAACTGACAGTTTTTCCAGATGCTAATTGCCTTTTGTTAGCAATTTGCAAAGAAACAATAGTTATCCTGTGCAAACTAGTGGAATATCATCTGCGATATTCTGTGTGATATTCCATGAATAATATTAATAATAAAACCACAATTACACGAAAATCAATTCATGACATGGTAAGTTCTGAATAATAACCCACAGATGCGCATAAACTGGCATAATTTGAAGAAAAATAGTAATGATAATAATATGAAATAATTTTTAAAAATTTGTAATAAATGTGATTTATTAAAATAATAATGATTCATAATAACAACTTTTAGCTTTTAGATTTTCTTATTTTTTATCAGTATTTATCCTTCTAAATTTAATTTATTATTATTATTAAGACTTTTCTTGTCATCTCACTTTTAGTATGGTGGCCGACTGTTCTCACAGAAAAACTGGGCCAAATTCTAAAATATTCGAAGAAAAAGCGAAGAAAAAAACGCTTTTTCGTTGAATAATTTTTTTTTTCTGAAAAATAAAAAAAATATATTAAAAAATAAAAGGGATATACTACAAATGTTTTATAAAATAAATTTAATTTTGGTTAAAAAAAAATGAAAAAAAAAATTAAGAAACATGTTTCGGAAATGAAAAAACAAAAATAAACTAGAGTATATTTACAAAAAATAAGTAAATAAAAAAACACAAAGAATAAAATCAGAGTTTTGATTTCAATACCAAATACATTTGAATTTCAAAAACACTGTGAGAACGACCGGCCGATCGTTCTCATACAAAATTGTAATTGAAAACAAAATGTTTGATGACGGCCGAGTGTTCTCATAGCCCGCTATATCCATGATCAGCGGTCTTCTAATCAAAGATGGCGGAAAGGTCGATCCGAAGCAGTGACACATGAAGCAGATCTACGCTATGTTATGAAAAATGTCAGACGAAAGGAGATTCTGGACTTCAATTGTTCGTCGGGATTTTCTTGAACATGCTTGGAGTTTTGGAAATTTGAGAAGAAGGCTAGGAGTTTTCGGTGATATCGATCGAAGAAGTGGAAAGTGTAAAAATGTTGACAAGCCTGCGCGACTCCTACGGCCAACACTCGTTTCCATCTGTCAAACTGACATTCCTCTTTCACTTCCAATTACATAAAGATAATCTAGTTTCAGACTTAATTCTATTATAAAAATAATTTTTTTCTTATAAAATTCTTATTTTTAAAGAAAATGAACAATAGTTTTTTTCGGACCCCGAGAGTTGAACCCGGGTAAGTGATAGCTAACTAACCACTACACCAACCGCGTGCTGGCTCCCAGAACCCAAATTTTTGAACTATATATACTGTAAGCATAAATATATACAAATTATTGTGTCGCCCAAACCCTCAGATGAGAACTAACCGCAAGCAAACGGGAGTTGAACTAACCGCAAGCAAACCAGAGTGGAACTAACCGCAAGCAAACCAGAGTGGAATTAACCGAAAGCAAACCACAGTGGAACTAACCGCAAGCAAACCAGAGTGGAACTAACCGCAAGCATAGTCAATAGAGTAACCCTCCTTATGTAAGGATCACTAAAGTGTCACTAAGGCGTGAATGTCAGTTTGACAGATGGAAACGAGTGTTAACCGACTCCTACGTGCCGTGACATTTGTACTGATTTGCC